>CM062839.1:20496725-20532334 GCA_031772345.1 Himalopsyche anomala
TCAGTATTTAAATTGTCAATTATTTAATTTTTGGAATATAGTTTAAGGTTGCTAACAATCATTTTTAGTAGTAGTAGAAATCGCCTTCGTGGCGTATATCGACAGCCCTGCAGTATTTAAATTGTCAATTATTTAATTTTTGGAATAATGTTTAAGGTTGCTAACAATCGTTTTTCTTAGTAGCAGAAATAGACCACGTGGCGTATATCGACAGCCCTGCAGTATTTAAATTGTAAATTATTTAATTTTTGGAATATTGTTTAAGTTTGCTAACAACTATTTTTCTTAGTAGCAGAAATTTAGTAAATTATTAAATCTTTGAAATAATGTTCAAGTTTGCTAACAATCATTTTTCATAGTAGCAAAAATCGACCTCGGCGCATATATCGACAGCCCTGCAGTTTTTAAATTGTAAATTATTAAATTTTTGGAATAATGTTCAAGTTTGCTAACAATTATTTTCCGTAGTAGAAGATTATAAAATAAAAGTCGAAATATAGTTCTATGAAATATTCCATACTGTCGGTAGAATATTCCTTATGCACGTAAGAAAATAAAAAGATTTTCAAGGCCGGATGCAAAATATAACCATACCTTCCAATAATCAAATCAATGACACTGAACAAAATCTGTCAAATCAGCTCCCAGCCCTATAATTATAGCTTCAAAAAATCGAATCAGTATATTTGATTATTTAAAAAACTTCGTAGCGATGCAAACTTTCAAATAAAGTTCTCTCAATATTATTACGATGCTTCAGTTTTAAGCTAGGAAATTTGAATTTCGAACATAAAAAGACGTCCATTTCAATTGTTTTAAATTCGAACGACGGATGTCAGGAATATTGAAAAAATATTCTGGAGAGGGACACCCTTCACCTAGCGGGATGAAATATACTTTACAACCTATTGTCATATCTGAAAAATATATATAAAAAATTTCATAAAATTCCGTCAAGCCGTTACAGAGGAGTTTGGAGACAAACATGTGACACGAGATTTTTATATATATAGATATACAATATATATTTTACTCAACTAATTTTCAAGTACGCTAGCAAATATATTTCGTAGAAGAAAAAAGAGACCCGAGTACATTAGTACGAACATATTTGCGATTTGTGATTATTTTATTGACTACTAACCGGTACCCGGCAAGCGTTGCAATGCCACTCAAAGAATGAAAGTGTTTGTGTTTTGATTGTGTATATTGAAGTGCATGCTCTCTTTTTCTGTATTAAGTATTACTTAAGTAATTTGCTTAAGTAACTCGTGTCACAGTTAGTAGCAATATACCTGGAATAATCAAAGTTATTTTAAATTTTATATTATGTAATTTCATTCGTCTTTTTACATTTCAGTGTACATCCTAGCAACGGTGATGAACATGAGACATAAATTCCTAATTTTTTTTTTTTTAAATGGATATTGAAGATTTCGAACCTAGGGCGACGATTTTAGTTTCGAATTCTGACACAGTCAAGTTCCTCGGTACATCTTTAGCATAAAGTATAAAACAAATAAATTTAGGAAACATTGCCATCTAGTGGATGAAATCAGCATACAACGACATTTTCATTATTTCAAGCTGTTCGTCATTTGAAAACTATATGAGAATATTAATTTTCTTCATTATTTCTTTCTCGTGATATTTTTCCGATGTTTTAATGCTTATTCTGCTATTCTAGGTGGAGACGAATTTAATAAATCAAAGATAATTAAAATCTGTGCAGCCATTCGCAAGTTATACGTGGTGTAAATAACCCGACTTTGTTTTATATATATAGATATGTTATGTCTATATCTAAGATTTTACAGAAGTGGGAAAATATTTAGTCTTAAATTAATATAAAATGTATATCACTGAACAAGGAAACGTTAATTGTGCGTACGAGTTATACGACTATTTATTAAATAAAGCCAACTTCAACCGCTACTGAACGAGTATTTTCAATGGCAGGAACAATTAAAACTAAGTTTTAAACAAATTTGAAATATAAAACATTTAACTCCCGGTTATTTTTGAAATACGCATTTTTAGAATTTACATGACTTTTATTAAAAAATGAGCTTGCTTTCAATGTATTATTTTAGTATATATGTTACACCGATCGGTGAAATTGCCTATTTCACGCAGTCAGCAGACATTTTGCTGAATGCGTGAAATCGGCAAGCCCATTGCTTATTTCACGCATTCGGTAAAATTTCTGCCGACTGCGTGAATTCGGCATAAAATCTTTTGGTTATTTCATGCATTCAGCAAGGAAAATTAATAGAAACTTTGTAGGTTGTCTATGATCACTGCGCTCTGGCGGTGATTTTTGCAACTATGCAAATGTCATTTCATAGCATATAAAAGCATATTGTTAATTAACTACAATGTCGTTCATCTTCATACAACTTGCAAATAAGTTAAAACTGTAATATGATAGGCAGCACTCGTCGACATCAACTCATCGGGCGTCATTTTAGAGATCTATTTTCGACTTTAAAAGGTATCCCTATGTGACAGCTGTCAAAATAAACCATAGACCATAATAAGTTATATTGGAACTATCTATGGTATAATAATAAGCTGTCATGGTGATGATAAAATAATTATATTTTAATTGTAGAACGCTTATAAAAATTAGTAATTAAATTTACTCGCATTTTTGCATCCAATAAAATCAAATAACGTTCGTTCGAACGCAGCACTGTACAACATAACCCCAACGGGTGACGTTTCTATAATGTACTAGCTGTAAGCCCGTTGCCCTCAACGGGGGGATTTTTTTTGCATTTTTGATAAATCAAATATTTACTGGCGTGGAAAATCAAATGTAAACTTATTTATTGAATAAGTCAGAAGGTTTTAGCTTAATTAGTTCTCTAAATAGTTTTTTTAAAGAATACACCCAGTCCTCTTTAAGAATTAAAATAAAAGGGGATTATAAAAAAATACGCAAATATCGGGAAAGCGTGAATTCTGGACGTGTTTAAACAGGATTTCACTGTAAATAATAAAACTTTACATCTGAACCAAATTTAAATTAAGAAAAAAGAATTCTACCCATATAGTAAAAAGAAATGTTATGATATTTTTTATTTTAAACAAAATAATAGTGTGTCATTCCACTGTGACAGTAACAAAAGACAGTGGATTATGTCGACTAATAAAATATTGAGAAACATATAGGAAAATCGAAATTAATTGCAAATTTTATCCAAATGTATGAAAAATTGTCAAAATATATTCTCATACAATATGAAAAAATAAAATTATGTTTATAATATATTTTATCTAGTATGGAAGATAGTCAAAATATATAAAAACCAAATGCAATTTTTAAATAAAAAAACAATTGCACATTTTATCCAAATGTATGAAAAAAAGCAAAATATTATTCTATGATAAATCCATATCATTATTCGAATATTCTTAATATATTAAAGAATTCAAAAAGATTTTCAAGGTCAGACGTGAAAAGATTTAATCATTATGATTCAATTGATCAAATCAGCTCCAAAGAATATTGCTCTCACTCGACTCACACGATCCAACGATTCATTTCGATAGTCCTATAATCATAGTTTGCAATAATCGAATAAATATCTTTGATTATTCGAAAAATTTTGAATATTATGATCCATGGTGATAGAATACTTCAGCTCTACACCAAAAAATATCGATTTTTCAAACGTGGCGATATCAGAACATTTAGAAAATGTGCTGTTCAAAATAAACCGTTATCATTGGGCGAATTCCACGCCAGGACCCACATTTAGCGCTATTAACTTTTCCGGTTCTAAGCTCAAGAAATGCGACCCCAATACCCACATTTTCTTAAATATCTATTTTAATATGGGTGATACAATGTTTATAATTAAGGTATTCTTATATCATAGTTTTTTGGACCTTTTGTAGTTTATATAAATACGATAAGATAAGAGATAAGCGCCCGCTTATCAGCGATCGTTGGTAAGATAACTAGACTGACGCGCGCCAGTCGCGCATTGACATTGGCATTGGAACGACGTATATTTTACGCGCAACTTAAAATATGATTATTTATTAAAAAACCAAGGATTTTTATAAAAAAAATGTATGCGGAATGATGCAGAGAGATATTTTAAAGCCCGTAGACTATTTATTTTTTTGAAATTCATAAGAATAAGGCCAATAATGAGGAAACCACTGGGGTCAAAAATGACCCCCATCGCCAGAGACGTATTTTTCTAGTCTCCGAGCCGCGAGAGTTAATAATATGAAGATTGGCCCTTTAAGTTAGTTCGTGAAAAATGGTTGGAACATGGTATAAAAATAGTCTTTTCAAAACGCGTTTAAATCAATCATTCTGCATTCATAATTAAAAACAATAATGACAATATTACAGCCAAGCTAAATTTGACTTCTGTGTCAAAATTATTTTTTCAACTGTCATGTTGACAGTTAAAGAATTTATACACTGACCATAGACAATAATTATACACCCTGGCGAATTCACTCAGTCGGCAGAAATTTTACCGAATGCGTGCAATAGGCAACGGGCTTGCTGAATTCACGCATTCAGCAAAATTTCTGCCGATTCCGTGAAATAGGCAATTTCACCGATTCGGCGTAACATATACAATAACGAGTATACTAAAAACTATTCAGTTTTACTATTCGATATTCGAATAGTTGATAATGACGAATAGTTGGAATCTCTAGTTCTGAACCTCTATTTTTAATTTGGTAATTAAACGTGGCTCCAATCACACTAACCTGACCTTATAACACATCAACCTATATAACACAGATTAACTAAACAATTTAACCTCTTGCTGTCACATATTTTATTGGCAGTTTTAATGTTTCAAATCAATATTAAAAAAGGAATAAAATTAGCTGTTTGTCCCTATCTTAGGAACCTTTTGAATGTAATTGTACCTGGTATCGTATCACTCATAAATAATTTTCATCATACATTACAATACAAGGTCCATAGACTTACTCTATGACCAAAACCAGGGGTATAAAGCTTGATTTAGTGCGCTTTTTGTATCACGTGGATTTCATCTGTAATAGTTTTGTCACTTTTATTCTATAAACTCGTCATTGCACCTTTGACACTTGTCTATCCTTCAAAATACATTGATGAGCAGTCACTCAGAGGAAGACAAAGTTTCCGTGACAGATCTCATCGATTCGAGTACCAGTTCGAATGGCATTGGTGATTGTAATATCTTTAAAAAATCCTCCCAGTCTTCCAATTCTAAAATTAACGAGGCAAAGCAAGAGTAACTAGTTAACCACTAGTTCTGTCCTTGCCCTATTTTTCTACCATTACGTTCTTTGAAAAAGTAAAATGCTTGACAAGAAGTGTGTTCCT
This sequence comes from Himalopsyche anomala, assembly GCA_031772345.1. NCBI lineage: Eukaryota > Metazoa > Arthropoda > Insecta > Trichoptera > Rhyacophilidae > Himalopsyche > Himalopsyche anomala. Next base: position 20,502,079 of record CM062839.1, read on the forward strand.
GGATGTAATTAAAAAATAAAAAGTCTCGTCTCACCTCCATTAATGGACCTCCAGGCGTCGACACGCAATGCTCACTGATTTGCTTTGCACAGAATTGGTGCGATAGTATTACAGTATTCAAAATCTGGTTACACTCTGTGTTGTTGATAAAAATCAGATTTATCGTTTGCAATTCTTCTATGTATACATAATGGTCTATGGCAACATAATTCCACCCTGCCAGTCTAAAAAGCTTGTTGTTTAAGAAAATATTATCCGTGAGCAATATGCACATTGGCATCACATAATCTGCAACAAAAAATATTCATGTACAGTGTTCTGTAGAGTAAAAAAAAAACTTTCATCTTCTCGAAATCTTACTTGTATAATATTGATAAACTGCTCGTATTTAACCGGTCAGAAATTTAAATCAGTTTCGGTCATAATTTTTAATACATTGGTCAGAATTTATATTAAATGGTCATAATGTATCGGTCAGAATTACAGAGGGCAGAATAAATGATTAATGGTCAGTAATTATTTAAAATAGTCATAATTTAAATATAATAAAATAAAATAAAACCTCACCTAACCTAACCAAAATGGTTATAAAAATCTGACCGTATAATATTTTTATTCTGACCAAAAATAAATTTTATTCAGAGCAAAAGTTTATTTGAATTCTTAGCAATAATTGATTTAAGCTCTGACCATTTATTTTGTTCCTTTTATAAACCTAGTATTTACTATTTTCATTACACTGACATTTGAAGAAGCTCATTTTGTCTATGAAAAATTGCTGAATTAAAAAAATCCTGCCGTAGTAAGATTTGAATGCAGAACTTTCGATTAACAGTGGTACGGCTTACCGTTACCACAGAGGTACGTCTACTTTAACCGAGATGACAAAAATAGATAATATAAATTAAACATTTGAAAATGGAATTTTTCAAATATTCAATTGTTTGTATTAAAAAATAAAAAATGGAATATTTCAAATCTGTCAAATAATACATTACAAATTACAAATATTCTTATTATGATACGTCTTTTTTTATATAAAGAGTTTCATTTTTACTTTTTTTCATACATTTTGATAAAATGTGCAATTAATTACAATTGTTTTGCATTTGAAAAATTGTTTTCCAAATTTTTTTTTAACAATTGATTATATTATATTTTGTGACATGTATATTTGGATATTTTGAGAAAATTTTCCTACTTATATCAAACATGATTTTTCATAGCAAAATTATTAGGGACGATGATTTTTGACATCCTACTTGTCAGTGGTTCCCAAATTGGGGGCCACCGCAGAATATGTTTTGTATTGAGTGGGGCCGTGGATTATTTTTTTTCAGATTTAGATGGCCGTGATATACATTTTTTGAAAATCACTGCTATATGTGACACAGTTTCTCAACATTTTAAGAGTCGACACTTCTCTTTGTCTTTATGATTTTTGTCATCCTATATGTCAGTGCTTTCCAACCTTTTTCATTCCACGGCCCCCTAAATCCAAAAAAAATAATCCACGGCTCTTCTCAATTGTCTCCGTAACTCGTTTTTTTTTTTGCTGACCGACGAATGAGAATTTTGAGACTGATTTGAGAATTGACCTTCTGGCCAATTCTCAAATTCTGTAAATGTTTGTCATTTCGTAAATTCTTGGAATTTTCGATGTCAAAATCCTTGGAAGACATAAATAAAAGGTCCCACGTTGATAATTTTGGGAAATCCGAAAAATTCTGAGCTTTAGAAATCAGCATGAAATTGTTTCCGGCCAAATAATCCCCAGTAAATGTGTACTGCGGCCTTCATGTCGAATCAGAAAAATGAATGAAGCCTTTAGAGAAGAAAAGGTTCCCCACCCCTGGTCTATATGGCTTATGTTACTTTCGGGACTCGACACCCCTGCTACCTCAAAAGTTTATTGTCACATTATTTTTTTGTTTATACTAAAACTACAGATTTTTACTTCACTAAAACTACAGATAATACTAATACTAAAACTACAGATAACATTTTTTTTTGCTATGGATCGAATTCTTTTTCAACCTTTTGAGTGAAAAGTTTTTTCTTATTAAATTTGGTGTGGACGTAAATTTTGATTATTTACAGTTTAGTCAAATTCTGTTTTCATGTTCCCGGAATTTTCCGCTATTTGTGTATTTTGTTTTCCAATTTCGGTGTATTTTAGTTCTTTTAGAGAACTGTGTGCAACGTTCTCTCTAAGCTGAAGGGTTAGCTGCGCGGAAATTTCAAAAACTTCGCGGAGACTGCGCAGACCGACCAAATATTAATTAAACAACTGCCTTGCAGTGCGCGCCAACCCAGAATGAGTATGCAGGGGCTTCACAACCTCTGCGCGGCCGCGCACTCCCGCAGCTTAGAGGGAACGTTGACTGTGTGTATTCTTAAAAAAATCCATTAGGAGAATTATTTACGTTTAGATCTTCTGGCTTATTCAATAAGTAGGTTTGTAATTAATTTTTCACGCCAGTAAATTTTCTGATTATCCCCGGTTGAGGCAATGGTCTTACAGCTTGTACAACTTAGTACAAGTACAATCTTCTCTTACCTTGGTGTTTTTGTGGATTGAATGTTTATATTTTAGGGGTGTTTTTAATAAGCTTATTTCCTTTTTTTTTTTTTTTTATTCCATGTCCGCTCCCAATATGGAGCATATGGACTCCTAATGGAGTTTATCTCAACAGAATTTTTTCTACGAGAACTGCTTGTTACTCAGTTGCTCAACCTCTCTTTTTCCAAAGAGAGTAGGAATAGAAGGAAAGGGCAAGGACAGGACTAGTGGTTAGCTAATCGCTCTCTATACGCCCCGTTCATAGGATAGGATGGGTAGGAGGGGGGAATTCAAGACATCACATACATCCATGCCTTTGAACAGAAATTCATAAATCAATTGAAAAATCAAGGATTCGAACCCGTGCCCTCCGTAGCGGTAGCCAACGATGTTGACCACTCGACCACACAGGCGATTTCCTTTTTACGATACTTTAAAACATGTTGAATTTTATAATGCATCTCACTCTTTTATTAAAAAAAAAAACACTTAGCCCACTTCCATTCTTAGAGGCTCAAATGTCGAGCGGAATTCTCGATCAACCTTCTATCTACAATATGCATAGCAGTTGCGGCCGGTCAATGTGGCATTGATTGAATCAATGCAGCTCTTGTATATGTAGGGGCGGTTATTTTTCATGAAATAATATTCAAACATAAACTTTATACCATTCATTCATTTTAAATTCTTCATGTATTTATTGTCTACTAGCTGTAAGCCAGTTGACCTTAACGGGGGAGATTTTTGTTGCATTTTTAACTTTTCCGTTTCTACGCTCAAGAAATACGACCCCAATACCCACATTTTCTTAAATATCTATTTTAATATGGGTGATACAATGTTTATAATTAAGTTATTCTTATATCATAGTTTTTTGGACCTTTTGTAGTTTATATAAATACGCAATAACGCGATAACGAGATAAGTGCCCGCTCATCAGTGATCGTTCGTAAAATAACTGTGCTGAACGGATCAGTTGCAAATTCATATTTGTATTGGAATGACGTCATTTTACGCGCAACTTAAAATATGATTATTTATTTAAAAACCACGGATTTTTAAAAAAAAAAATGTATGAGAAATGATGCAGAGAAATATTTTAAAGCCCTAGACTATTTTTTTTTGAAATTCATAAGAATAAGGCCAATAATGAGGAAACCACTGGGGCCCCTAAACGACCCCCATCGGCAGAGAAGTATTTTTCTAGTCTCCGAGCCGCGAGAGTTAAGTAGTAAGAAAATTTACTGGCGTGAAAAATAAATTGTAAATTGTAAATAATATATTTTTTAGAATAATTGAAATGTTTAAGTTTGCTAGCAAATATATTTCGTAGAAAAAGAAAAAGACCTCGGGAAATATATCGATACCCCTGCAGTATTTAAATTTTAAATAATATATTTTTTAGAATATTTGAAAGTTTAAGTTTGCTAACAAATATGTTTCGTAGAAGAAGAAATATATCTAGGGACATATATTGACACCCCTGCAGTATTTAAATTATAAATAATATAATTTCTAGAATATTTGAAATGTTTAAGTTTGCTAACAAATACATTTCGTAGAAGAAGAAATAGATCTAGGGACATATATTGACACCCCTGCAGTATTTAAATTGTAAATAATATAACTTTTAGAATATTTGAAAACTTTAAGTTTGCTAACAAATATATTTCGTAGAAGAATAAATAGATCTCGGGACATATATCGACACCCCTGCAGTATTTAAATTGTAAATAATGTAATTTTTAGAACATTTGAAATGTTTGAGTTTACTAACAAATATATTTCGTAGAAGAAGAAATAGATTTCGGGACATATATCGACACCCCTGCAGTATTTAAATTGTAAATAATGTAATTTTTAGAAGATTTGAAATGTTTGAGTTTACTAACAAATATATTTCGTAGAAGAAGAAATAGATCTCGGGACATATATCGACACCCCTGCAGTATTTAAATTGTAAATAATGTAATTTTTAGAAGATTTGAAATGTTTGAGTTTACTAACAAATATATTTCGTAGAAGAAGAAATAGATCTCGGGACATATATCGACACCCCTGCAGTATTTAAATTGTAAATAATATAACTTTTAGAATATTTGAAAACTTTAAGTTTGCTAACAAATATATTTCGTAGAAGAATAAATAGATCTCGGGACATATATCGACACCCCTGCAGTATTTAAATTGTAAATAATGTAATTTTTAGAACATTTGAAATGTTTGAGTTTACTAACAAATATATTTCGTAGAAGAAGAAATAGATCTCGGGACATATATCGACACCCCTGCAGTATTTAAATTGTAAATAATGTAATTTTTAGAACATTTGAAATGTTTGAGTTTACTAACAAATATATTTCGTAGAAGAAGAAATAGATTTCGGGACATATATCGACACCCCTGCAGTATTTAAATTGTAAATAATGTAATTTTTAGAAGATTTGAAATGTTTGAGTTTACTAACAAATATATTTCGTAGAAGAAGAAATAGATCTCGGGACATATATCGACACCCCTGCAGTATTTAAATTGTAAATTATTTAGTTTTTGGAATAATGTTTAAGTTTGCTAACAATCATTTTTCGTAGTAGCAAAAATAGACCTCGGGGCATATATCGACACCCCTGAAGTATTTAAATTGTAAATTATTTAATTTTTGGAATAATGTTTACGTTTGCTGACAATCATTTTTCGTAGTAGTATAAATAGACCTCTATCATATACATAAAATATATACAATATCTATATATTAATAGTCGTTAATGTCCGTCCGTCCGTCCGTCCGTCCGTCCGTCCGTCTGTAAATTGTCCCCGATTTCCCCTTCCCCTCCTCCGCCCCAGCCACGCTGTCAACATTTTTTTATTCATACTAAAGAGATACTTTTTTCGTTTGTATATTATGGTCGCGATTTCGCCTTTTCGATGACGTCAAGAAAGACGGTCCCCCTCCCCCCCATCCTGCCCCGCTGTCGTCATTAATTCATTTCTTCATTTTTCTCTGACGTCATGAGTGAATTTTTGAAATCATGACATTTTTATTTTATTATGTGTAAAAACAATTAATTTTCAAAAAATATTCTCTCAAGCTGTGGGATTCGATACCATGCCCCAATTTTCATGCGCGACGTTCGGACACCTAATGCACTGCTCCACAAGTACAGTTGATGGTTACGAAAAAAAAACTCTATTTAAAGTTTTAGTTAACTAATAATGACATCTGTGGGTGAAATCTTGCACTAAACTAATTTGAACCGTTCTGCAGCGTTTTGAGAGGCTATATAAGGCTGCTCAATTATATATAATAATTTAATATATAATAATTTAATTAACTATTTATTTATATATATACGAAAAATGGTTGTTAGCAAGCTTAAACATTATTCCAAATATTAAATAATTTACGAGGTCTATTTCTGCTAATACGAAAAATAGTTGTTAGCAAACTTAAACATTATTCCAAAAATTAAGTAAATAACAAGGACTATTTTTGCTACTATGAAAAATGGTTGTTAGCAAACTTAAACATTATTTCAAAAATTAAATAATTTACGAGGTCTATTTCTGCTAATAGGAAAAATAATTGTTAGCAAACTTAAACATTATTCCAAAAATTAAGTAATTTACAAGGACTATTTTTGCTACTATGAAAAATGGTTGTTAGCAAACTTAAACATTATTCCAAAAATTCAATAATTTACGAAATTTCTGCTTCTAAGAAAAATGGTTGTTAGCAAACTTAAACATTATTCCAAAAATTAAGTAATTTACAAGGACTATTTTTGCTAATAGGAAAAATAATTGTTAGCAAACTTAAACATTATTCCAAAAATTAAGTAATTTACAAGGACTATTTTTGCTACTATGAAAAATGGTTGTTAGCAAATTTAAACATTATTCCAAAAATTAAATAATTTACGAGGTCTATTTCTGCTAATAGAAAAAATAATTGTTAGCAAACTTAAACATTATTCCAAAAATTAAGTAATTTACAAGGACTATTTTTGCTACTATGAAAAATAATTGTTAGCAAACTTAAAAATTATACCAAAAATAAAATAATTTACGAAATTTCTGCTTCTAAGAAAAATGGTTGTTAGCAAACATAAACATTATTCCAAAAATTAAATAATTTACAAGGACTATTTTTGCTACTATGAAAAATAATTGTTAGCAAACTTAAAAATTATACCAAAAACAAAATAATTAACGAAATTTCTGCTTCTAAGAAAAATGGTTGTTAGCAAACTTAAACATTATTCCAAAAATTAAATAATTTACGAGGTCTATTTCTGCTAATAGGAAAAATAATTGTTAGCAAACTTAAACATTATTCCAAAAATTAAGTAATTTACAAGGACTATTTTTGCTACTATGAAAAATAATTGTTAGCAAACTTAAAAATTATACCAAAAACAAAATAACTAACGAAATTTCTGCTTCTAAGAAAAATGGTTGTTAGCAAACATAAACATTATTCCAAATATTAAATAATTTACGAGGTCTATTTCTGCTAATAGGAAAAATAATTGTTAGCAAACTTAAACATTATTCCAAAAATTAAGTAATTTACAAGGACTATTTTTGCTACTATGAAAAATAATTGTTAGCAAACTTAAAAATTATACCAAAAATAAAATAATTAACGAAATTTCTGCTTCTAAGAAAAATGGTTGTTAGCAAACTTAAACATTATTCCAAAAATTAAATAATTTACGAGGTCTATTTCTGCTAATAGGAAAAATAATTGTTAGCAAACTTAAACATTATTCCAAAAATTAAGTAATTTACAAGGACTATTTTTGCTACTATGAAAAATAATTGTTAGCAAACTTAAAAATTATACCAAAAACAAAATAACTAACGAAATTTCTGCTTCTAAGAAAAATGGTTGTTAGCAAACTTAAACATTATTCCAAATATTAAATAATTTACGAGGTCTATTTCTGCTAATAGGAAAAATAATTGTTAGCAAACTTAAACATTATTCCAAAAATTAAGTAATTTACAAGGACTATTTTTGCTACTATGAAAAATGGTTGTTAGCAAATTTAAACATTATTCCAAAAATTAAATAATTTACGAGGTCTATTTCTGCTAATAGAAAAAATAATTGTTAGCAAACTTAAACATTATTCCAAAAATTAAGTAATTTACAAGGACTATTTTTGCTACTATGAAAAATAATTGTTGGCAAACTTAAAAATTATACCAAAAATAAAATAATTAACGAAATTTCTGCTTCTAAGAAAAATGGTTGTTAGCAAACATAAACATTATTCCAAAAATTAAATAATTTACAAAATTTCTGCTATTACGAAAAATAGTTGTTAGCAAACTAGAACATTATTCCAAAAATAAATAATTTACAATTTAAATACTGCAGGGCAGGGCTGTCGATATACGCCCCGAGATATTTCTTTTACTATCAGAATTTCTGGATTATTCAATAAATAGGTTAGTAATTTATTTTTCACGCCAGTAACTTTTCTGACTACTTAAAAATGCAACAAAAATCTCTCCGTTGAGGTCAACGGGCTTACAGCTAGTCTTCACATTAATAGCCGATAAAATAATCACAAATCACTATGTTCGTAACATTGTCCTTTTCGCCCAATGATAACGCTTTATTTTGAACACCACATTTTTCGGCCAATGCTAACGGTTTATTTTGAATCGCATATTTTTGAATTTGTCGTTTGTCCAATTGGAATGGACGTATTTTTATATTCAAAATTCAAATTTCTTGGCTTAGAACTGAAGCATCGTAATAATATTGAGAGAAATTTATTTGAAAGTTTGCATCGCTACGAAGTTTTTTAAATAATCAAATATACTGATTCGATTTTTTGAAGCTATAATTATAGGGTTGGAAGCTGATATGACAGATTTTGTTCAGTGTCATTGATTCGATTATTGGAAGGTATGGTCATATTTTGCATCCGGCCTTGAAAATCTTTTAAATTTCTTACATGCATTAGGAATATTCTAATGACGGTATGAATATTTTATAGAACTATATTTCGACTTTTATTTCAACCTCTTCTATTACGAAAAATAGTTATTAGCAAGCTTAAACATTTCAATTATTCTAAAAAATATATTATAAACAATTTAAATACTGCAGTGCAGGACTGTCGATATATGCCCCGAGGTATATTTATTTTACATACTTTTAGAATTTTTGGCTTATTCAATAAATAGGTTGGTAATTTATTTTTCACACCAGTAAATTTTCTGACTACTTAAAAATGCAACAAAAATCCCCCCGCTGAGGTCAATGGGCTTACAGCTAGTATATTTTATTCAACTAATTTTCAAGTACGCTAACAAATATATTTCGTAGAAGAAGAAAAAGATACGAGGACATTAGTACGAACATATTTGTGATTTGTGATTTGTGATTATTGGTGATTATTTTATCGACTATTAATATATGGATAATCTAATTTTATCGTATCTGCCAATCTGACGGTTACCTCTGCGGTAAGAGCTTTGGCTGATATTCCATAGTTCCTTGTTTCGATTCTTGGCCGCGGCGGTTTTTTTTTTGTATGAAAATTCAAATTTTCAGCGATTTTCCACGACACAAAATTTGCTTCTTCAAATGTCAGGGTAATGAAAAAATATGTCTATTATTAATAAAAAAAATGGTGACACCTGGACAGGGGAGAGGGAGGGGACATCTTTCATGATGTCATCGAAAAGGCGAAATCGCGGACCCACATACCTTCATATACGAACCTACAGATTACATTATCGACTATTAATATATAGATAATAAATATTTTTTTAAAAATCTGAAATAAAGACCATAAATACATGAAGAATTTAAAATGAGTGAATGGTATAAATGTTATGTTTGAATATTTCATGAAATATAACCGGCCCTGCATATACAAGGCGTCCATTGATCCAATGCCACATTGACCGACCGGCACTGATGCATAGTGTATTTAATTTTCAATATCGCAAGAACGTGAATGGTGTATGATTATGAACGGTTCTTTGCGATAAGCATTTTTACTTACTTCGTGTTGTCAGTCTTACAGATTGGCTTACAATTAATTACAGCTGATATAAACATGACAAAACAATCTGCGCTAAAGAAAATATGTACCTCGCTGTTTCGACTTTATCAATGATAAGTTCAAAGTTCTACTAAAGTAACAAAAAAAAAAGGTTTATGATACTACTTACCGCTGAGTATGACGGGTTTTGCGAGCCTAATCAGACCGACCTCATGCATTTCATTGATGATTTTCTTTTGGATTAAAACCTTCTGTCGGCTGACCGTATGCTCAAAATGGTCGCAAAAGAAAGTGTTGGTGAGGATGTATTCACCTACCATTACGGCGTGCCTGTTGTTAAATGAAAATATTGTTTAAAACTCTATTATATTAATGGCTTGACAGCATTTTTTTCAACCGTGCCTACCCCAATGCGAAAGACGAGGACTCATTCGTACAAATGCATCTGCTGGTCATGTAAACATGCGCTCAGCCGTCTTGAACGATTGATATATTCGGTACCCGTTTACACGGTTCCGAAATCTGATGTGCACACTCAATAACATTAGAAATCGATTTACGGATTTGCTTTCAAATGCATGTAGATGTGTGAAAAATGAATTCCCTCCTACCAATCTGAGCGTTCTCCAACTGTTTGTTTTTATCAAGCCGTAACTTTCTTTCCACAACTTCTATGATAAATGAAGAGTTCAACTACTGAAAAAATACCAATGAATTTGTATGCTATTCAATGTTTTACTAAAGTCAATATCTCTGTTTGGGAAGAGTTAGGATATAAGGGTATGGCTTAGAAAGTCCCACTAGTAAACAAACCTTGTGTCTCATTTTTACAATGATACGGGTGTGAGGAAATGTAACTTTAAAGTTAAATCCATAATGATTGAAAAATCAATGTTTGAAACATCTCTATCTGACACTGCATTCAAATAAGATGAGCGCCTGTCAGCATTTACTTCTAAGCGTCAGCCATTGCAAAATGTCTGACATCGGCTTTGATTATAATGTAGGTATACCCTATTCTTTTTTACGTGATACATTGGTAGCAGATAGTGGCGCGTAAAAAAACTTCACTTTCATTTAATTTGATAAATCGATTCCAAATATCAAAATATTGCGTAAAAAAGTATCAAAAATCTATGAAAAAAACTCGTGCAAACAAATATTTTTTTACATACAAAATGTAATTTATTTATAGATTATAAAAATAAAAGGAGAAACGAATACATGTTATGTATACATACATGCATTATAGTATTCACATTTTGATTCTTTGAACGAACGTATTGAATTTTGCTTGAATCTGAGCTTAGTTCGGGCTAATTTGATGAAATGATGTTTTTCCTAGATTCTTGATCTGAGTCAATTATTATCACATTGGATTCGTTTTGTTAATCCGACGAACAGTTGAAACTGATTTATTGTAATACTTAAAATTTACGACCGGGAAGCGTGCCATTCAACGAATTTATTAATTTAATTAATAATAAATTGAATTGTATTTAAACAAGCTTAATAGCAGAACTATATCACGTGATTTTGCGCAGGGTCATAACTTCGTTAAGCAAAGACTCTCCATTTCTTCTGGAAAAAATATTTTTGAAACACGTAACAACGAGAAAATCACCTAAAAAAAGTAACGTTGCTGTCCAAAAACGTCGCGTTAATTCAAAATCACGTAAAATAAGGATTGGGCGTAAAACACTAATAATATAATACTAGCTGACCCGGCGAACTTCGTACCGCCTCAGAATTAATAAAAGTTGTGTTAACTTATTGGCTGAATTAAATTCAGTTTTTAATTAAGTTAAAATGAATACTCAAAATAAATTAAGTTCAAAAATCGTGCAAAAATAAAAATGAAAAGAATTTTTAAAACATTGAACTTAATGTAATTCATGTGGCACAGTCTATAGCTTTGAACCAACGATTTGATTTTAAATGCTCCACATCTTTGTTCTTTGCCGAAAGAATTGCTCGTTCACACAACCAATTGTGATTTTTGTGATTAGCAATGATGTTCGGGAACATTTTGTTTATGAGGCCGTCTTTCCTTGAGATGAAATTGAAAAAATTCAGCGGAAACGAATCAATCCGTTCGATTCGTATGCAAGCATGCAAACAAATATATTTCGAAGAAGAAGAATAATACCTCGGGACATATATCGACAGCCCTGCAGTATTTCATTTTTACCATCTTTCTAGACGCTATCATGAATACTAATGAAAATCGAAAAAAGAAGAAAAGCCGAAATCCAGGACCTACAAACATTCAGCCAACACTCGTATCGTGAGCGATTAGCTTACCGTGAAAAAGATTTATTGACTTTATTTTTGTAAAAAAAATAATTTTCTTAAGCAAATTAAAATCATCATATCATTTATAACTATCATTATGTAATATGTCCCACCAAACGATTGGGGATTTTTGAAATTATAAACGGTGTTTCCTTAAAACATAATATGTGTATTTAGCTGATGAAATGTACTAAATATACTCACAGTTTATCACTTCTGATACATGCTGGGGTAGTGAGCACCCATTGATCAGTAACCAAGATTCCTCCGCAAGGGGAAATCGTGGGATCTGTAATAAAGGTAACAAACTGTCAGCGAGGTTATTGCAAATAATTTCCGAAATTTTGTTTTCTTCATTTTTTCAAGGGTAATCAATAATGATAATTCTACTTAAATGTTGTAAATGTCTAACTTGATATATGAGCTCCCGAGAGTCCCAGAACACCGTTTCACCGCATTACATGGGAAAATCAGTGTTTATATATATATTAGGGATTCTAAAGTCTCGGTTTTTTCAAAGACCCGGGACTCGAAACGTGATAAAGTCAAAGTCCCGGGACTTCCCGGGACATGGGACTTTTATTTCCCCTTCAATAAAATTATAAATGTATTTAAATTAAATATTTGTATGTATGTACTAAAAAGGGATGATAACGGTACATGTATTAAAAAAATAACAATGAATTGGGTAGAATTATGACCGTTACTTCACAAATCAATACATAAATCAATACATACAGCTTTTATACCTTTTTTTGTCCTATTGAGACATTGGTAACTTTGTACAATAGTGAAAAACATTTGTAAATAAAACATCAGATGATAGACACCAATGTAAATTTATTTTAAATCAAAATTAACTTTTAAGGTCACATTAGCGATTGCTTGCATCCAATTTTTATTTGTTAGAACGGTTTTTTCAAAATTAAAATGTACAATTTGGCTTTCTTAAGTCCCGGGACTTAAGACAGCAAAAAACCTTAAAAGTCCCGGGACGTCTCGACACAGAATACCTTATATATATACATGTGTGTGGTAATGACGCCATACGCTCAAAATCGATGAGTGAAATCTTATTGTCAAAACATTCATACCAATGTGAAATAAAATATTTTATCTATTATTTTTATGAGTAGAAATATTTTTCTTGGAAATAAATCCCTCACAGTGGTATGATTTTTTTGGGAAGCACTGCTCTATTGGATATAAGATACGGATTATATATCTAACCGTTAATCTAATGACCTCCAAAAAACTGAATCTTCAAAAGTATACGCACACTTGTAGAGTAGTTTGACCAACCAAGGAAAGTTTTCTCGACCGTAAGAGTTATTGAACTCTTTTCGTGGTTCACAATCTGTTCTATTTTTTATGTAAGTGGTCTCTGGAACATGGCCTGCAAGTAATGCGACAGTTTTTATGAAAATATTAATGTGATAATAATTATAGAAACTGGTATCCCAGTTTTTACAGTAATGAAAACCATTGAAAAATATCGTTATATTAAAATTTCCTTACGAAGCAAAGGCTTCGGACCCAAAACTTCACAAATATACGCAATGACAATAAAAAGAAAAATTTTCATTGTACTGCTTTTTACTATTTAAACATTAAGTGATATCAGAGTCTAATCGATTTTTGTTTTATATTTTTTCATGTGTACTTATAAACACAGCCAATTATCGCTGCTACCTAATATTAGCATATGGATATAAAGAGTTTATACCATTTGACTTGCATTAAATTGATAATATACCATAAAATAGTACACGTAATTAAGCTAGATAAGGCATAGCAGGGGTGGGCTGAAAGAGGCTCGGTAGAGCTCACGCGAGCTTTTTATTAAATCAAAAAAAAAACAATTCTCTCAGATCTTTTTGTTGTACAATGTATAGATATGCATTTCACTGCTATTTTGAAAGAAAAGGTGTTGGAATTTAAAAATTTCGTAATGGACATTGGGTGTTTCTGACGTATAGTTTAGTCATAACGTTTGAATTATGAAATTGTAGTGACAAGCAGTGGCGGGTTAGGCACTTGCAAGGGCCCAGGCGCAACACAATTTGCCACCTTTATTTGGATTGCACAACAGACACATTATAAAAAGAATTCGTGCAAGCAGCGGTAGGATGCCCCAGTAGAGATTGCTTTATCGATATTACCAAAACCAGTATCCCGATATTTTTCAATATAAACATTATGGTATATTCGTCGTTTCCATTGCAAAATTGCATACCTGCGAAAAATGCGATTTTGACAGTTTCCTATAACATTATCACTATTATAAAAATTATCCGCACACCTGTGTAAAAGAATACATTTGAAAAAATGTCGTTGAAATGCACTGAGAAAATTTGGGTGCAATAATGTACAACTGTCATATTTTTTTTAGTTTAACAGAAAGCTGCGCCTTGTGCTCATGATTTTTTTTTAACGCTATTTATTGACAAATGTTTTTGATTTCACGCACACGTTACACGCTATGTCTTGATTACGTTGTTTCCAAAACATACAATAATTCAAACGCTATGATTAATCTGTTATAGAAAATATCAAATATAATATGTCAGGCAATTTTCAGAAACACCAAACACGGCATTTTTAAATTCCAACACCTTTTTTTTCAAAAATTGCACTGAAATGCATATCTGTACATTGTACAACACAAAGATCTGAGAGAATTGTTTTTTTTTTAATCCTAACAAAAAGCTCGCGTGAGCTCTACCGAGCCTCCTTCAGCCCACCCTTGCCATGCCTTATCTAACTTAATTACGTGTACTATTTGATGGTATATAATCAATTTAATGCACGTCAAATTGCTTAAAACTCTTTATATCCATATGCTATTATTGGGTAGCAGCGATAATTGGCTGTGTTTATAAGTACACATCAAAAAATATAAAACAAAATTCGATAAAACTCTGATATCAAGTTATATTTAAAAAGTAAAAATCAGTACAATGAAATCGTATCTTTTTTTCATCATTGCGATTATTTGGGAAGTTCTGTGTAAGAATGTTTGGTTAATTATGGAAATTTTAATAGAACGATATTTTTTAATAGTTTTCATTACTGTAAAAAAATGAGATACCAGTTTCATTATTTATTACCAGTATTGCAATCAGATAAATATTTTCATAAAAATTATCGCACTACTTGCAGGCAATGTTCGAGAGACTATTTCCAACAAATATAGAACACAATGTGGAACACGAAATGTGGCCATTAACTCTCTAGGTCGGGAAAACTTTCCTTGGTTGGTCAAACTACTCTACAATCGTGCGTATACTTTTAAAGATTCAGTTTTTTGGAGGTCATTAGATTAACGGTTAAATGTATTATCCTTATCTTATATCCATTAGAGCAGTGCTTCCCAAAAAAATCATACCACCACCCCCTTCTTAAATCTGAAAAAATAATTCGTGGCCACCTCAATACAAAACATGTTCTAAGGCGGCCCCTGGAGAAAGTCTGCGGCCCCCAATTCGGGAAGCACTGCATTAGAGGTCTGCGACGGCCGTCCGGACTGAATAGGGGAAGGACGTTCAAGATTTGTGCTCAAACCGGTCCAGGGTGAGGGATTTATTTCCAAGAAAAATATTTGTATTCATAAAAATAATAGATAAAATATTTTATTCCACATCGGTATAAATGTCTTTACAATAAGATTACACTCATTCATTTTGATCGTATGGCGTCATTGTACACATAGGTATGCATATATAAACAGTGTTTTTCCCATGTAACGCGGTGGAACGGTGTTCCGGGACTCCCGGGGGCTCATATATCAAGTGACACATTTACAACATTTAAGTGGAATGATCATCATTGAATACCCTTGAAAAAATTAAAAAAAAAACAAAATTTCGAAAACTTCTTTTCTTCTTTGGCCATGTTCGCTCCCTATGTGGAGCATATGGCCGCCACGCGGCACCTCCATGTTTCCCTGTCTCCTGCCAATTGCTTTGCATCCTCCCATGACATGCCAGCATCCCTCAGTTCCGCCGAGTACATCCTATGGATAGTACCCGACGGACGTCCGGGACGCCGGAATCCCACCGGTCGAAAGAAAAGGCAGGCAGGATTGAGGCTTTCCGGAGGCATCCGCAGCACGTGACCCAGCCAGTTCCAACGTCTCTCCATAACCACTGACGTGACAGGACGCTGTCTTGTACGCTCCCTTATCTCTGAATTCCTCACAAAATCAAACCACCTCACCCCCATTATCCGACGCAAGCATCTGTTCTCGAAGCTCAGTATACGGTTTTTCTGAGTCTTCGTCAGGTGCCATGATTCGCAACCGTAAAGCAGTACCGGCAGAATGCAAGCGTTGAACAAGTGGCATTTGGTTTTAATCGAGTACAGCTGTGTGTCCCAGACAGTCCGCATTGAGTTGAATGTTGCTCCAGCCATTCCTAAACGAATGGCGAGCTCCTTTTTTGTACTACCGTCTTCGGGGATAAGTACGCCGAGATATCTGAAGCTGTCAACCCTCTCGATGATCTGTCCCGCGCTAGTAAGGGTCCTATCAGAGTCATGACAGGTTTGGTTACACATCACATTGGTCTTACTAGTGTTAATTTTCAGACCAATGCGACCTGAGTTAGTTCCTAACCCATCAATTGTCTCCTGGATGCCCTTTATTGACTTATCGAATATGACAGCATCATCGGCATATTCAAGGTCACACAGCTTCAGACCGGGACCAACAGCTATACCTCGATCAGGCGGAATTGACCTGCGAAGTATGAAGTCAAAAATAATGATAAATAGGAACGGTGCAAGAACGCACCCCTGTCTCACTCCGGTTGTGACCCCGAACCATTCGGTATTTGAGTCACCGATTCTCACACAACATGCACTATTCTCATGTAGGGATTTGATAATGGCCACAATCTTTGGCGGGATCCCGTAGGCGTCTAGTATCCTCCACAAAGAGGGTCTGTGCGGACTATCAAATGCCTTCTCATAGTCGACGAAACAACAAGCAAGAGCACTGTTAAATTCATTGCTCTGCTGGAGGAGACATCGAAGATTGTGTATTTGGTCCGCACACGACCTTCCAGGGAGGAAGCCCGCTTGATTTTTTCTTAGTAATTTCATAATGGGACCTCTTATTCTCGCCAATAGAATGTGTGCCATTACCTTCCCAGGTATACTGAGAAGAGTTATGCCTCGATAATTGTTACAGCTGAGGGGATCACCTTTTTTGTGGAGTGCCAACACCTCACCATCCACCCAGTCCCTAGGACAACGCTCACCGTCCCACACCCTGGCCATCAGGTGATAGAGAGGATGTAGGACGGCGTTGAGACCACATTTCAGAAATTCCGAATGTATACCGTCTCCACCCGGTGCTTTGCCGTTTTTAAGCCTCTTCACTGCCAAAATAATTTCGGCATGTGTGGGCATACGGTCTGAAATACTATTTCGAAAACTATTAACAATAACCTCGCTGAGAGTTTGTAACCTTTATTACAGACAACAAAATCTCCCCTTGCGGAGGAGTCTTGGTTGCTGATCAATGGGTTCTGAGTTCTGCAAAATGTATCACAAGTGATGAACTGTGAGTATATTTAGTATATTTCAACAGCTTGACAACAGTATTATATTTTAAGGAAACACCCTTTACTTCTCGCGGCTCGGAGACTAGAAAAATATTTCTCTGCCGATGGGGGTCGTTTAGGGACACCAGTGGTTTCCTCATTATTGGCCTTATTCTTATGAGTTTCAAAAAAAAAAAATAGTCTAAGGGCTTTAAAATATCTCTCTGTATCATTCCTCATACATTTTTTTTTTATAAAAATCCGTGGTTTTTTAATAAATAATCATATTTTATGTTGCGCGTAAAAAAGACGTCGTTCCAGTTGAAATATGGATTTGCAACTGACGCGTTCAGCCCAGTTATCTTACGAACGATCGCTGATAAGCGGGCGCTTATCTCGTTATCGCATACTCGCGTTATCGCGTATTTATATAAACTACAAAAGGTCCAAAAAACTATGATATAAGAATACCTTAATTATAAACATTGTATCACCCATATTAAAATAGATATTTAAGAAAATGTGGGTATTGGGGACGCATTTCTTGAGCTTAGAACCGGAAAAGTTAAATGCTAAGAATTCCTAATCGTTTGGTCTGCAGTTATAAATGATATTATGATTTTAATTTTCTTAAGCGAATTCAATTTTTTCCAAAAAAAAATTGAACAATCTTTTTAACGGTAAGCTAATCGCTCACGCTATGCATGTTTGAAGATAGGATGAGCGGTAAGAAATTCAAAACATCACATAGATCTTCCTTCGGATCCATAAATTGATTCAACAATCAATCTATAAAAACTGTCTATACTGTGATTAGAGCCCGCGACTTCTGTATGCTGAGTCAACGACACAAAACAATAGTAAATATCATTTATTTTATACAAAATATACATTGCTTATTTTATACCAATCATGTTTCCAGTTCCAGAGTAGAATTCCACTGCAGCATAAAATACAGTGTTACCAACCTTCGATACATTACTTGATCGTAACTATTTGTTATAGGAATATATCAGCCTTTCGGTTGACGTGTGTTCAGATAAAATAATTACTATCGAGAATAGATTTATATTTGAGTTGTGATTATTTTTTATCGTATTTAATTTTATTCGAAATAGTTATCCACTCATGAATTTAACTTTTTTGAGTGCCTATCAGTTGGCGGCTTGAGCACTTTAGAGTTACCGGCGGTCTGTGTGTTTATTAGTATTTATAATAAAAATATGCTTGACAGCCACTGATCGCGACCCGAGTACCACAAGTTGTGTAGATTTGTATTAATTGTTCACACATCTAATTCTAATGTTTGAGAGCGTGCGCATCAGGGTTCGGAACCGTGTTAACGTATAACGAATAGATCTATCGTCCGAGACGGATGAGCGCATGCTTACATGACCAGCAGATGCATTTATGTCCACGTGTTTCGCATTGGGTGGGCTCGGTTGAAAAAAACATTGTCAAGCCATCAATATAATAGAGTTTCAATAAATGTTTGCATTTAATAACAGGCAAGCCGTAATGGTAGGTGAATACGACACGACCAATAATTGGGATTGCGAATGGACTGATAATAAAGATACCCTACAAAAGATTTATATCAAAATGAAAATCTTCAGTGAAATATTTGATTGCGGTCTGCTTAAACTCATTGAACCCGTTAGAATCAACTGTAAGTTATGTCATAAAACCTTATTTTCTATAACTTTAGTAGAGCTTTTAACTTATTATTGATAAAGTCATAATCATTCACCATTGACGTTCGTGCAATACTGAAAATTAAATACACTATGCATATTCTAGATAGAAGGTTGATCGAGAATGTCACTTCACGATTGAGCCCTTAAGAATGGAAGTGAGCCAAGTGTTTTTTGATGAATAAAAGAGCGAAATGCATTATAAAATTTTACATGTTTTAAATTATCGTAAAAAATAAAAAAGTTTTTGGTAAGAATTCAAATAAACTTTTAGTCTGAATAAAATTTAGTTTTTGGTCAGAATAAAAATATTATACGGTCAGATTTTTATAACCATTTTGGTTAGGTTAGGTTAGGTAAAGCTTTTTTTTATTCAATTTAATTTAAATGATGGCTACTTTATATAAATACTGACCATTAATTATTTATTCTGCCATTTGTAATTCTGACCGATACTTTATGACCATTTAAAATAAATTCTGACCAATGTATTAAGAATTATGACCGAAACTGAATTAAAATTCTGACCGGTTAAATACGAACCGCTTATTCATATTATACAAGTAAGATTTCGAGAAGACGGATTTTTTTTACTCTACAAAACAGTGTACATGAATATTGTTTTGTTGCAGATTATGTGATTCCAATGTGCATACCGGACATAAATGATTTCACCTTTCCCGGCGTGCTCGGTAGAGTGGCAGGGTGGAGTTATGTACACACAGACAATCTTTTATTCGAAGAACAATTGCAATCGACATCTATGCATATAATCGAGAACACAGTTTGTAACCAGATTCTGAATACTACACTACCCTCGAACACTTTCTGTGCAAAGCAAATCGGTAAGCTGTTACCTTGCATGCTGATGCCTGGAGGCCCACTTATGGAGGTGAGACGAGTGGGAATACTTAAGCTTTTTACTTTTTCGAAGAAAGCAATGATAGAAGGATAGGGCAAGTCCAGGACTGTCGCGGTAGTGTCGTAGTGGCAGGGCCGGCGCCACCATACGGGCGAAATAGGCAACCGCCTAGGGCGCAAACCATTAGGAGGCGCATTAATGGAGTATTAAAATTATTTTTATATTCTCTAATAATATGAAATGATGGTAATCTATATTTTATTTTATTTTGATGTTTGTATTTGTGCGTTGTAATTATGTATCGTATTTTACATGATTCGAAAAAGAGAGGTTTAGCGACTAAGCTACAAACAGTTCACGTAGAAAAACTTCTTGAGATAAGTTCAGTAGGAGGCCATATTCTCCACCTGGGGAGATGACATGGATGTATAAAAAAATAATATTTCTAATGATCCCGAATTGTTTTTCATTATTTAGAAAAAATGCGACGATTTGTCAAATAGGGGGCGCGCCAATAACCGTTGCCTAGGGCGCCAAATAACCTCGCGCCGGTACTGCGTAGTGGTTTACTAGTCACTCTTGCTTTGTTAATTTTAGGATTGGAAGACTGGGAGGATTGCGTAAATATATTACAAGCACCAATGCTATTCGAACTGGTACTTGAATCGGTGAGACCCGTCAAAATCTGTCAAAGAGATCTGTCAAAATTCGTCAAAAAAACCGTAAGAATAGAGTTACAGAACCCATCTGTGTAATAAAATGACTGACTGTATTTATAAATTTTCTTTCTTTTGCAGTACTGGCCAGATGATGGCAGGTTCTACGCGGTAGGGATAATGTTGCAAGAAGGCAGCGAATGCGACGCGACGAAGCCGACAATTTTCTTGGGAACTAGTCATTTGCGCTATTGGATACGAAATTCTATCACTGACCCAATGTAAAAAAAAAGTTCTAACAATAAAGCCAACGTCAACTGCTGCTAAACGAGTACTTTCAACGGCAGGAAAGATATATGAGAATATGGAAATATTTATATGAGAGATATATGGAAAGAACTATGTTAAAAATAAATTTAAAATATGAAACATTATTTTTAAAAATGCATTTTTGAAATTTAAATAAATGACTTTTATTACTAATGAGCTCGTAATGTAGGTACTATTTAATGTGATATTTTAGTATAAAAATACAATGTATGTATATACTAAAAACTATCCGGATATCCGAATACATGCGGATAGTTTCAGTTATACTATTAGATATTCGGATAGTTGATAATGACGAATAGTTGAAATCCCTATCCCCTACCGCACTTCTCTTTCTACGCTACTGATATTATGTATACATGCATAATTATATTCACATATAGGAGTTATTCACTGCTGTCATTGCCGGTTATGAAATATAATCGTTAGCAATTTTTCGAACGAACGTATTAAATTTTGAGGACTCATTTGAACAAATGCTGTTTCCTAGATTCTTGTCACCAAAATAAATTCTGGAAAATAAATTTTCGAAAAAAATTGCGGTAATTAAAAATCGCGCAAAAAAAATGTGGGTGTATTTTATTTATTTTTCCCTACTAAATATAACAAATAAATTCCACAAACACATCACCCCTATCAGAGGGCTCTTATGAGTCTTTATGTGGCTTCAAAAGATTTAAGTTTTATAATAATATACTGTAAGACAAATGTTGTTTATAAATCGATTATAAAAAGTCCTATTGTTTCTTAGAAGCTTGTAAAACTACTGAAATGTGAA
This sequence comes from Himalopsyche anomala, assembly GCA_031772345.1. Taxonomy (NCBI): domain Eukaryota; kingdom Metazoa; phylum Arthropoda; class Insecta; order Trichoptera; family Rhyacophilidae; genus Himalopsyche; species Himalopsyche anomala. The sequence continues at coordinate 20,523,834 of CM062839.1, forward strand.
TTGTATGTGTATAAAAGAAAGTATGTAGATAGAAAACTTGAATCCTGCTAACTTATTTATTTAAAAATGCATAACTCTAAAATTATTATATTTGTAGAACTCTAGAATTCTGCTAACAATCATCATTATTTGCAAGCATGTCAGTTAGAGCAGCGGTTTCCAACCTTTATGCTACTGCGCCTCCCAAAAATAAAAATTAAATTTCCGCGCCTACTTTTTATTATTTTAATAAATGTAGTAAAACAGGTACGTTTTAAATAATAATAATTTTATTACAAAAAAAGCTAAAAACCATAATTAATAGAACAATAACATATTATAAGAACATGCAGTGTTTTTTTTTGAAAAAAAAAGATGCTGGAACTTATTTGTCAATATTTAAGCAAAGTTTTTTTTTCTTATCTGTGTCCGTTCTTCATGTGGAGCATATAGCTTAATTATGGAGGTTTCCCAACGGAAGTTGTTTTACGAGAATTGATTGCTACACAACTCTCTTTTTTTGAAGAATAAAAATATGGGGATAGGACAGGACTAGTGATTAACCAATCTCTCTGATTTTGTCTAGTTTATTTTAGATTTGAGAGGGTGGGAGGAAATGTTTAGATATCACAAACACTCATGCCTTTAAACAGAAATCGATAAATTGATTGAAGAAAATGTTGTTCGTACTGGAACTCGAATCTGTAAGGTCCGTCACAAAAGCATTGTTTTACTTTTAGTGACCACCATTAACGTATTTTAAAGAATAAAAAAAGTCTTAAAGTTGCTTTGATGAGTTTAATGAACAAAAGTGACAAAACTGTTTGTTGCACATGGAATACGTGTGGATAGGGTTTGCAATACCAGTTAACCGGTTAACCGGCTTACCGATAAATCATCCAAAACGCACCATCGATAATTACCGGTAAATTGGAAAAATTATCGGTAATTACCGAAAATTATTTTACCGCGAATCAAGGATAAATACAATCATATAACGAAAGTTTATTCTAGATATCCATAATAAATTAAGAGATTCGTTTTTTCGACTCTGGCAACATTAAAACACAGATTTTTAGTGGTCATACTGGTGTCAACTGTCATCACCATCGCAGTGACCGCTCGAACTCTGCAACTGATCCTACATACTTGTTTTAGGACTCGGGACGAAGTATATTTTAAAAGCATACGTATTTTGGTACATATTATTCTTTGTTTGCATATATTGCATTCTTGTTTATTTGCAAAATGCAAATAATGATTTTATAAAACAAATATTTGTTAAATAAACATTTTGCTTTTTATAGTAATGGATAAAACATAAGTATTGCAATATTTCAACTGAGTGAAAGCTGACCAATCCGAAGAATGTAAAAAATGTGACAAAATAATAAAGAGTGCAGGAGGAAAATCAAAGATATAATTAAGTATGACTTTTCAAAGGATCATAATAATATTATTTCTGAACAAAAATAAAGAGATAAAGATGAAATAGAAATAGTCCAACTATTAACATTTGGAAGAAAAGCTTCAGTTAGCAATAAATAACAAAAATATAAAAAATAATGATATATATCTATATATATATAAAACAAAGTGGGGTTATTTACACCACGTATATCTCGAGAATTAGACCACGGTTTTCAATGATCTTTGCTTTATTAAATTTGTATGGGCCTAGAATAGCAGAATAAGCATTAAAACATCGGAAAAATATCACGAAAAAGAAATTATAAAGAAAATAAATATCTCAGTACAATACGTTTTTTTAAATTTTTCGAATCGAACGCGGAACATGACGTATGCAGTTTATGCTTAATACACTAGGTGGCGTTGGTTGTAAAATTCATTTGTTTCATACTTTGAATTAGAGATGTACCGACGAACTTGGACGAACGTGTCAGAATTTCGAAACTAAATCTTCAATATCCATTTAAAAAAAAAACTTAGAAGAATTTATGTTTCATGTTCATCACCGTCGCTAAAATATATACTGAAATGTGAAAAGACAAATGAAAGTACATAAAATCAGAAAGTATGTAAAAAAAAATCAGTATACTTTTCATGTATATTATATTGTTATTGAATACTATCAAATCATTATTTTATTTTTGATCCCCATCTACAGTCAATCCTGTTTTTATGCAATTTCAAAGTAATGCGGTTTTTTAGAAATGCATTTTTTTAAATGTACCATATTTTACGATATATAAAAATGTTAAATATTACATTGAGAGCATATATCGTTGTATTTTGGATAATAATAAAAGAATAGAGAGAATCATAAACACAACCGACATTTGAAAAAAAATACGATTTCGGACTGTTTAAATCATGTTGCACCTGCCATCGCTGAATTAAGGCCACCTACTTAAGTGTGTTACAGTCGATAAAACCATTGAAACATCGGTAATATCAGCTGAAATGATTACTTTAGCACACGAGCTTGGTGAAGAAAGGCTTGATACCTTTAGCGAAAATTATATCGACGAATTACTTACAGATAAAGCTATAAGTGACAAAGATGTCAATAATTTAAATTTAATTATTGACAAAAAACCAGAATACAATGACGAACTGAAAGAAATTCTGCGATCATTCACTGCGAAAATAATTGAAAAAGGTCTCCGACTTTTCAGTAAATTAGAAGATCATTTCTTTCTAAATGATTCAAATTCTGATCGCGCATTCAAGTTTCAACGATAACTTTAAAAAAATTATATATGGGTATAACCAGTGCTTTTTTTTGTTGGTGCCGGAACGCACTTTTTTCGAGCATTTTCTAAGAAGGTATATTATTTATTACATATTCGAATATCATTTTGATAGAATTAATGACGGCTTTTCATATAATGCTTAGAAAATAAAACAAAATATACATATTTAAAAATAGAAAAAATAAAATTAAACATTTATTAAAATTTCGAGAAAAAAAGGTGCCGGAACGCCGTTCCGCCGCGTTACAGGGTAAAAAAATCCCTGGGTATAACAAACTGCATAACCAATTAATTATCGAAAAAGAAAATCTGAACAAACTCTGATCACTAATTTTATTGTTAGAAAACAACCATACCATGTGTGGAACATTAAACAAAAAAATAATATTTTTTTCTAATGTAAGATAATCTCATAAATATAATATTGAAGATTTGGAAAATGTTGCGTTTTTTGTTATATTGAGAATTTATATCATTTCGTAATATAAAAATATGAAAATTTAGAATGAACTTTCGTAAAATTATAAAAAAGTATTATTTGAATAATTTTGAAAAGATCCCTGTCACTATGTTGGTGACATGCATTGAGAACAAATTTATCCTAGACCAACACATTCCTTAGCAACGGCCTTTGTTTGACAGTTACTGTCAAACAAAGTAGTCGTTTGTCAACATTGTGAAGATGTAATTTTATTATTTAAAATACAGTGAAATAAAAAGGTACTAGCTATGCCAAGTACTTCTAAACCAATTCGTAAGAGTGCTTGGAATGATTTTCTAAGAGTCTTTCAGTTCTGTGAACATGAAAAATCTGAAAAAAAAACCAATAATTCCCTTCGGGTCGACATCATTGAATCACTTCGAACTGTCAATGGCGTAGTATGCCCAACATTTTGTGCTGCATGTCAATAGCTCAATTTGCTTAAAAACTATACTCATTGGGACATGACAATCGCTGAAGCAATTGTTTCTGCATCTCCAAGTCGGATACGCACATTATTTGCTATCATTATTTTGATATGCTTCCCATTGAATCTACGAGAACTGTGGAACAAGTACAAGAATGACATGTCCGAAGACACTTTACACCAAATTCGCGTCAGTTCAGGGAATCCCGATCTCGAGGTGAATGAGGAGATACATAACCAGGCGTTGCTTTTGATCGAAGATATGTGTTACCTCATGCGCTGCATGATGCGTCACCAGATCAAAGAATGAACGACGCTTTCAATCGAGAATCGGAACGTAAACGTGAATATGATCGAGATGCATTGAACCAATCACTTCGAACGAATGTACCTTTGTTGAACCCCCAACAGAAAGTGTACGATACTTTAATGAAGGCAATTGATGAGGGAAATGGTGGCTTATTTTTCCTCCGCATTGGAAGCACTCAACTGAACTATGAAAGATCAGCGCAATGACTCAAAATGTTTTGGAGGCGCAATGATTCTACTATCTGGCGATTTTCGCCAAATACTACCAGTCATTTCAAGATCGACCGATGCCGATGAAATAAACGCTTGCCTTAAAACATCGACTCTGTGGCGCTATGTGAAGAAACTTCAGCTAACGACAAACATGCGAGTTGTATTTCTAAACGACCATCTGCCGCAGATTTCTCCAAGCATTTGCTGACTATCTGTAACGGCCGTGTTCCTGTTGACGAATCGAACGGATTGATGTCGATTCCACCGAATTTTTGCAATTTCGTCTCAACGAAGGACGGCTTCATCAACAAAATGTTAAAAACATCTAATCACAAAAATCGCAATTGGTCGAGTGAACGAGCAATTCTTGGGGCTAAGAAAAAACATATGGATCATTTAAACTTCACAATTCAAAATCAAATCGTTGATCTACTGCATTACTTTAAATCTATCGACTGTACCACGTGAATAACATCAATGTAATTTAAATACTTTTCATTTTGAATTTTGAACAATTATTGAACTTAATTCATTTTGAGTATTCATTCAACTGAACTTAATTCAGCCAACACAACATTTATTGATTCTGAGGCGGTACGAAGTTCGTCGGGCCAGCTAGTATATATATAAAACAAAGTGGGGTTAGTTACACCACGTATATCTCGAGAATTACTACAAGGATTTCAATGATATTTGATTTATAAAATTCTTATTTACCTAGAATAGCAGAATAAGCATTAAAACATCGGAAAAATATCACGGAAAAGAAATTATAAAGAAAATAAATATCTTCATACAGAATAAAATTTTCAAATGACGAATAGCTTCATCAAACGATAAAATGTCGTAAGCTGGTTTCAGAAAAATCCACCAGATCGCACTGTTTTCTATATTTGTTTGTTTTTGCTTCTTTTGCGTACGACTGAAATTTTAAATTTAGAATATGGATAAGAATAAAAGAAATCGATGATATGAAATGAAAACGAAAGAAAATCGGATAATATTGAAATAAGGTTATGTTTATAATTAGGTATGATAAATTTTTGACAACAATATTTTGTACGAACGTTGCTTTACTCTGAGATGACACGTTATTACACTTGGAACGCTATATCGAAGAAATTTTAACGTCAAAAGCAAAGCGATGCGGTTCCTGATCACCCGAATGCTCTTGGTCGCATTTACACAGTTCATCCGAAAAATGACGAATGTTTCTACTTGCATATCAAGAGCTCAATTTGCTTGAAAATTATACTTATTGGGACATGCCAATTTTACAGACATTTTACATCGAATTCGTGTCAGTTCAAGGAATCCCGATCTCGAGGTGAATGAAGAGATAAATAACCAGGCTTTGATTTAGATCGAAGAAATGTGTTACCTCATGTGAGGCATTTTGTTAATCAAGTTAGGAATGCCAACTTTAAACTAAATCGAAACTAAATCTTCAATATCCATTCAAAAAAAAAACTTTTAGGAATTTATGTCTCATGTTCATCACCGTCGCTAAAATATATACTGAAATGTGAAAAGACGAATTAAAGTACATAAAATCAGAAGGTTTGTAAAAAAAAATCAGTATACTTTTCATGTATATTATATTGTCATAGAATACTATCAAATCATTATTTTATTTTTGATCCCTATATACAGTCAATCCTGTTTTTATGCGGTTTTTTTATGCGATTTCGAAGTAATGCGGTTTTTTAGAAATGCATTTTTTTAAATGTACCATATTTTACGATATATAAAAATGTTAAATATTACATCGAGAGCATATATTGTTGTATATTGGATAGAATAGAGAGAATCATAAACACAACCGACATTTGAAAAAAAAATACGATTTCGGACTGTTTAAATCATGTTGCATCTGCCATCGCTGAATTAAGTCCACCTAATTAGGTGTGTTACAGTCGATGAAACCATTGAAGCATCGGTAATATCAGCTGAAATGATTACTTTAGCACCTGAACTTGGCGAAGAAAGGTTTGATACCTTTAGCGAAAATTATATCGACGAATTACTTACAGATAAAGCTATAAGTGACGAAGATGTTCATAATTTTAATTTAATTATTGACAAAAAACCAGAAAACAATGACGAACTGAAAGAAATTCCAGTTCCTTCACTGCGAAAATAATTGAAGAAGGTATCCAACTTTTCAATAAATTAGAAGATCATTTCTTTCTAAATGATTCAAATTCTGATCGCGCATTCAAGTTTCAACGATAACGTTAGAATATATTATCTATATGGGTAAAACACACTCCATAAACAATGAATAATCGAAAAAGAAAATCTGAACAAACTCGGATCACTAATTTTATTGTTAGAAAACAACCATAGTTTTATGAAATTGTTGCGCATACTATTTATTCTGAAAAAGAGTGATATAGAACCACATCCTATAAAACACACATAGAAATGTCATACAGTGACAATTTTTTAATATATATACGCCATGGTATTCCCCTAATTTTCTTATACATTGCGATTAAGTGTATATTTTAACTCGCTGTTTCAAAGTTATGCGGATTTTAAAATTTAAGTAACGCACCCCACTATTTCTATGGAAGTCAAGTTTTTTTTATGCGATTTTTTTTTGCGATATTTCGTGGAACCCATATACCGCATAAAAACAGGATTGACTGTATAACTGTTTGTATGTGTGGAACATTAAAAAAAAAAAAAAAAAAAATTTTTCTAATGAAAGATAATCTCATAAATATAATATTGAAGATTTGGAAAATGTTGCGTTCTTTGTTATAATGAGAATTTATGTCATTTCGTAATATAAAAAATATGAAAATTTAGAATGAACTTTCGTAAAATTATAAAAAAGTATTATTTGAATAATTTTGAAAAGATCCCTGTCATTATGTTGGTGACAAGCATTGAGAACGAATTTATCCTAGACCAACACATTTCTTAGCAACAGTCTTTCTTTGACAGTTACTGTCAAACAAAAGTAGTCGTTTGTCAACATTGTGAAGATGTAATTTTATTATTTAAAATACAGTGAAATAAAGAGGTATTAGCTATGCCAAGTACTTCTAAACCAATCAGTAAGAGTGCTCGGAATGGTTTTCTAAGAGTCTTTCAGTTCTGTGAACATGAAAAATCTGAAAAACAACCAATAATTCCCTTCGGGTCGACATTTCGAATCATTTCGAACTGTCAATGGCGTCGTATGCCTAACATTTCGTGCCGCATGTCAATAGCTCAATTTGCTTGAAAACTAAACTCATTGGGACATGACAATCGCTGAAGCAATGGTTTCTGCGTCTCCAAGTCAGATACGCACATTATTTGCTATCTTTTTTTTGACATGCTTCCCATCGAATCCACGTGAATTGTGGAAAAAGTACAAGGATGACATGTCCGAAGACACCGAATTCGCGTCAGTTCAGGGAATCCCGATCTCGAGGTGAATGAGGAGATACATAACCAGGCGTTGCTTTTGATCGAAGATATGTGTTACCTCATGCGATGCATGATGCGTCGCCAGATCGAGGAATGAACGACGCTTTCAATCGAAAATCGGAACGTAAACGTGAATATGATCGAGATGCATTGAACCAATCACTTCGAACGAATGTACCTTTGTTGAACCCCCAACAGAAAGTGTACGTTACTTTAATGAAGGCAATTGATGAGGGAAATGGTGGCTTATTTTTCCTCCGCATTGGAAGCACTCACCCGAACTATGAAAGATCAGCGCAATGACTCAAAATGTTTTGGAGGCGCAATGATTCTACTATCTGGCGATTTTTGCCAAACACTACCAGTTATTCCAAGATCGACCGCTGCCGATGAAATAAACGCTTGACTTAAAACATCGACTCTGTGGCGCTATGTTAAGAAACTTCAGCTAACGACAAACATGCGAGTTGCATTTCTAAACGACCATCTGCCGCAGATTTCTCCAAGCATTTGCTGACTATCTGTAACGGCCGTGTTCCTGTCGACGAATCGAATGGATTGATTTCGTTTTTGCCAAATTTTTGAAATTTCGTCTCATCGAAGGACAATCAACAAAGTTTTCCTGAATATCATTGCTAATCACAAACATCATAATTGGTTGAGTGAACGAGCAATTCTTGCAGCAAATAACATAGATGTGGATCATTTCAACTTCACAATTCAAAATCAAATCGTTGGTCCACTGCATTCCTTTAAATCTATCGACTGTGCCACGTGAATAACATCATTTCAATGTAATTAAAATACTTTTCATTTTTAATTTTGCACATTTATTGAACTTAATTCATTTTGAGTATTCATTCAAACTGAATTTAACTCATCCAATAAATGAACACAACATTTATTGATTCTGAGGCGGTACGAAGTTCGTCGGGTCAGCTAGTATTAT
>CM062839.1:20532434-20611667 GCA_031772345.1 Himalopsyche anomala
AACGGCCGTGTTCCTGTCGACGAATCGAATGGATTGATTTCGTTTTTGCCAAATTTTTGAAATTTCGTCTCATCGAAAAACAATCAACAAAGTGTTCCTGAATATCATTGCTAATCACAAACATCATAATTGGTTGAGTGAACGAGCAATTCTTGCAGCAAATAACATAGATGTGGATCATTTCAACTTCACAATTCAAAATCAAATCGTTGGTCCACTGCATTCCTTTAAATCTATCGACTGTGCCACGTGAATAACATCATTTCAATGTAATTAAAATACTTTTCATTTTTAATTTTGCACATTTATTGAACTTAATTCATTTTGAGTATTCATTCAAACTGAATTTAACTCATCCAATAAATGAACACAACATTTATTGATTCTGAGGCGGTACGAAGTTCGTCGGGTCAGCTAGTATTATATATTTATACGACATTATTTACCTGAAATGTATTAAAAATTATTTAGGTTTCAATCTAGGATATCATTTTTAGTAAAAGTACGTGGCATACAATTATATTTTAATCATATAATCTATACAAATCTGTTTTTCTCATTTACCGGTAAATAACCGGTAAACCGATAATGGGTAAAATTATATACCGTTTAAAGGTAATTGAAATTTTACGTTAAACTGCAAGCCCTACGTGTGACACAAAAGGCGCACTAAATCAAGCATTAGATCCCTGTTTCTTGTCACAGAGTAAGTCTATGGACCTGATATTGTTTTGTATTATGACATCAATTTACATTTGAGTGTTGCGATACCCGGTACATTATGTTACATTCAAAAGGGAAAAAAAGCTAGTGGTTTTCAAGGTTATTTTACTAAAATTGATTTTAAGCATAAGAAATGCCCAGAAAAATGTGCCGAAACGCCGTTTCACGTTTCGTAAAAAAAGCACTGCGAACATGTACATTTACATTTTTTTTTTTTTACATTAAATTACCAATTAAACAACTTTAACGCATCAAAATTTAATGCGAGGTTTGCTGTTGTTTATTGGAAGAAAGGGCATCAAATCTTGAGAGCAATGTGGAGAGTGCAACTCATAACTCTTTTTCGACTAGGTAGTTGAGATGTCGACTGATTAGAGTCTCTAGTTACAAACTGTCAGCGAGGTTATTGCAAATAGCTTTCGAAATTTTGTTTTCTTCATTTTTTCAAGGGTATTCAATGATGATCATTCCACTTAAATGTTGTAAATGTCTCACTTGATATATGAGCCCCCGGGAGTCCCGGAACACCGTTCCACCGCGTTACATGGGGAACAACACTGTATATATTATATGTGTGTGTATTATGCCGCCATACGCTCAAAATGAATGAGTGAAATCTTATTGTCAAAACATTCGTACCAATGTTTAATAAAATATTTTATCTATTATTTTTATGAATAGAAATATTTTTTTTGGAAATAAATCCCTCACCCTGGACCGGTTTGAGCACGTATCTCGAACGTCCTTACCCGATTCAATCCAGACGGCCGTTGCAGACCTCTAATGCTGTGCTTCCCGAACGGGGGTAGCATGCTTTCTCCAGGTGCCGTAGAAAATTTTTTGTATTGAGAGGGCCGCGGATTATTTTTTTCACATTTAAGGGGGCGGTGGTAAGATTTTTTTTGGGAAGCACTGCTCTAATGGATATAAGATAATATATTTGACCGTAAATCTAATGACCTCCAAAAAACTGAATCTTCAAAAGAATACGCACACTTTTAGAGCAGTTTGACCAACCAAGGAAAGTTTTCTCGACCGTAAGAGTTATTGAACTCTTTTCGTGGTTCACAATCTGTTCTATTTTTTACGTAAGTGGCTCTGGAACATTGCCTGCAAGTAATGTGATAATTTTTATGAAAATATTTATCTGATTGCAATACTGGTAATAATTAAAACCATTAAAAAATATCGTTATATTAAAATTTCCCTGCGAAGTAAAAGCTTCTGACCCAAAACTTCACAAATATACGCAATGACAAAGGATGATAAATTTTCATTATACTGCTTTTTATTATTTAAACATAACTTAATAGCAGAGTCTTATCGAATTTTGTTTTGTTTTTTGATGTGTACTTATAAAAACACTCAATTATCGCTGCTACCTAACATTAGCATATGGATATAAAGTTTTATACAATTTGACTTGCACTAAATTGATAATATACCATAAAATAGTATACGTAATTAAGCTAGATAAAGCAAAGCAGGGGTGGGCTGAAATAGGCTCGGTAGAGCTCACGCGAGCTTTTTGTTAAATTAAAAAAAAACAATTCTCTCAGATCTTTGTGTTGTACAATGTAGAAATATGCATTTCAGTGCTATTTTTGAAAAAAACGTGTTGGAATTTAAAAATACCGTAATGGACATTTAGTGTTTCTGACATATAGTTAAGTCATAACGTTTGAATTATAAAATTGTAGTGATAAGCAGTGGCGGATTAAGCACTCGAGAGGCCTCAGGCGCAACACAATTTGCACCTTTATTCGGATAGCACAGCAAACACGATATAAAAAGAATTCGTGAAAGCAGCAACAGGATGCCCCATTAGAGGTTGCATTATCGGTTTTACCGAAACCGGTATCCCCATATTTTTCAATGTCAACATAATGGTATATTCGTCTTTTTAAAAATGCGTTTTTGACACTCAAGAAAGCGTAAAAAATAGTCTCCTTCACGGAAAATTTCCATAGGGAAAAGCAAATAAAATTAATGAATTGAAATATTATTTATTTCACTTTATAAAAATATAATATGTTTGGTTTTAATATGTCGATTAAACAGATGCATACTTTTTACATGGGTTTCAATAGAGATAACAGTTTATATTTTCTATTGTTTTTATATCTTGTGCCGAAGCCATTTTGTTTTTCTATAAATGGCCATAGAAATAACATTTTTACCTACAGTTTTATCACTTAACAGAAATAGTTTTTTTTTTTTATTATATAACAAATATCTTCAGTTAGAATTGATTTTCCAACCGATTTGTGAATCTTTGTTCGAAGACATGGATGTTTGCGACGTCTTAAAATTCCAAACTCCTACCCACCCTTTGATGAGTATCGCCGTACCAGTACGTCCAAATCTCTAGACATCTTATCTCTATCGCCATTCTCAATTTTTCAATTGAATTTTTGTTATAGTAAGATTGTCTAAGGATGCCTCTGAAAAAGTCGAAATACATATCACAGTTAGTACCACAGTACTTGGAATAATCTAAGTTATTTTAAATTTTATACTAAAATGAGCTTTTACAAAGTTACTGTCGAATCTATCGAAAGTATTTTATACATTAACTTATCTATCTTTTGGAATTGACACGTTATACACAATACACTCTAAAATAATTAATATCAATGGCAGAAAAAAGTACTAAGCTAAGTTTTGATAAAGATTGCAGAGTAAATAGGTTTATGGTATATAACCAATTGAATGCACGTCAAATTGTTTAAAACTCTTTATATCCATGTGATAATATTAGGTAGCAGCGATAATTGGTTGTGTATATAAGTACAAATCAAAAGATATAAAACAAAATTTGATAAGGCTCTGATATCAAGTTATGTTTAAATATTAAAAAGCAGTACAATGAAAATTTATCTTTTTTTTGTCATTGCGTATATTTGTGAAGTTATGGGTTATGGGAAGTTTGTGCCTCGTAAGGAAATTTTAATATAACAATATTTTTTAATGGTTTTCATTACTGTAAAAACTGGGATACCAGATTCATTAATTACTATCAGTATTGCAATCACATAAATATTTTCATAAATCTGTCGCATTACTTGCAGACGATATTTATATACGCCCTCCCGACAGTTATAGACCGATACCAGAATGTGGAACACTGAATTGGTTCTTGAACGATTTAGATCAGGAAAACTTTCCTTGGGTGGTCAAACTGCTCTACAAGTGTACGTATACTTTTGAAGTTTCAGTTTTTGTGGATTTCATTAGATTAACAATTACATATATTATTCCTGTCTATTAGAGGTCTGCAACGGTCGTCCGGACTAAATCAGGTAAGGACGTTCGAGATTCGTGCTCAAACCGGTCCAGGGTAAGGGATTCAATTTCAAGAACAATATTTCTGTTCATAAAAATAATTGATAAAATATTTTATTCCACATTGACATATAATATATACAGTGTTGTTCTCCATGTCACGTGTTGGAACGGTGTTCCGAGAATCCCGAAGGCTCATATATCATGTGAGACATTAACAACATTTAAGTGGAATGATCATCATTGAATACCCACGAAAAAATGAAGAAAAAAAAAATTCGAAAATTATTTACTGTTGAAGATTTGTTAACTTGATTACAGTTCCGAAGATCTCCCGTTGCGGAGGAGTCTTGCTTACTGATCAATGGGCGCTCAGTTCCGCAAAATGTGTCAGGACTGATGATCTGTGAGTATATTTCAACAGCTATATACAAGTATTACGTTTTAAGGAAACACCGTCTACATTGCCAAGAATCCTCAATCATTTGGTGGGACATATTACATAATCATAATTATAAGTGATATGATGAGGTTAATTTTCTTAAGGGGTTATTCTAGTTTAGAGGCACGAATTTCGAGTGTTTTTTTGAGCTCTGTAAAAAATAAACAAAGAAAATTTTTAAAATACATTTTTAACCATTCGTTTATTAATATTTTAAAAATACATAAATATATTCAAAATTCGAAAAGTTATCGGCTGGTAAAGGGCCTTCCCTTAGTGGTCCAAAAAAAAGCCTGACGTACATGATTCAAACTTTTCTAGTCATTAGAAAAAAAATCTAACGGTTTCTTAATAAATACAAATGTCACTATCGCCCGTACGTCGGAGAAATCAAAAAAAAAAATTCACTATATGGCAGCTTCAATTTTTTTTTAAATAGTGAACATTAAAATTTTGACTTAAATCTGCTACCGGCTATAGAAGAAGGTTCACACAAAACATCACATAAATCGGATGGGTAGAACTTGAGATATTATGTACATCAGTTTGAAAAAAGTAGTTTCGAGAAAAACGCGTTTAAAGTTTTGAGTTTCGGTTTGTTTCGGTAGGACCCAGTACTGGTGCGAGGTTATTTGGCGCCCTAGGCAGCGGTTATTGTCGCGCCCCCTTTTTAACAATCTGTGGAATATTTTTTTACATGCATGTTCGCTCTCAATGTGGATCATATGGCTTCCTAATGAAGATATCAACACATAAGTTTTTACGAGAACTGTTACTCAACCTCTCTTTTTCGAAGTATATATAATACGATACATAATTATAACGAACAAATACGCGTATAAAAAAACGTATTATTATTTATTATTAGATTTAAAATAGATTATAAAAAATAATTGAATAACTAAATTTATGCGCCCCCTAATGATTAGCGCCCTAGGCGATTGCCTATTTCGCCTGTATGGTGGCGCCAGCCCTGGTAGGACCAGCCTAGTTGCTGTGTCACCAAAACCGCTTTAACTGTGTAAATAATAGATATTTTTTAAAAATCCCTTTGAGAACATACTGTCAAATGTTTAAACTTTAGAAAATTATAAAAAAGAAAGAATCGATTTTTTCAAATTTCTACACTAGAATTCTACAAGCAAATACAATTTTTTCCAAAAACAAAATCAAAAAATCTTTTAACGGTAAGCTAAGCTACCCCTGTTTGGGGAGAGGATGAGTGGTAGGAAATTCAAGACATCACATACATCCATGCCTTTGGATAGATATTCATAAATTGATTGAACAATCAATCTATAAAAACTGTTCATACTAAGATTCGAACCCGCGACCTCTGTGTACTAATTCAACGGCATTAAAGGTAAACAAAAAGATAATAAAAATTGTTTATTTTGTACAAAACATACATTGTTCATTTTATAACAATCACTTTTGCAGGATAAAATTCTACTACAGAATAAAATACATTGTTACCAACCTTTAATACATTACTATAGGGCAGTGGTTCTTAACCTTTTCGAAGTCGCGGTGCACTTTTGATAATGGGAAAAAGTGGCGGTGCACCAGAATTAAGAGGTCGAAAAAAATATGTGGGGATACTTTTTATTTCATATTTAAAAAAAAAAATTGTTACATACAAAATTACATACAATTTTTTCACATATTTTCTTTTTAAGTTTAATTATATAAAAAATGTTTAATATTGAAAATAAATTCAATTAGTTAATTTTACCCTAGAAACAATTTTATATTTATACGCGTTTTATTAAAAATATTTGTATTCATATTTAAAGGTGCTCTTTTGGGTGGAAAATCTAGGGGGTGGGGCATTTCCCCCCCCCCCCTCCCTTTGTCCACCCAAAATGACGTCCCGGCTTAACAATCAAAAATCAATTAATGTGATGCCTGAGCTTGTTGGCTTTTGCAGATATCAGAAATATTAGGTCGAATATTTGATATAGTTACCTTCAATTCTTCGTCTAAATTCGTAAGTCATTCTCGATTTTTAGTTTTCATATTAGTTATTGTTGAGAAACTAAGCTCACACTAATATGAAATTTTCAGTGCCTTCGTGTAAAGAACTGGATATTCCTCATGGACAGAAATCCAAAAGTCCTCACATGGTCATTTCGGAAAATTTAATTTTCACTTACGATCAGTCGACAATGAGGATAGTTCTTCTTCTTCAACGTATAAAAATCCACAATATGATGTATCAATCGTAGCAAATGGATTTCGTATCCAGTCATATTTTTTTGATATTCAAGGAAGGAAAATCATGTGCAATGTTTTCTTCCAATAATTTTAAATGTTCTATTATTGCGGAAATAATTCCCTCGGGAATGTTTTTGTTAATAAGTGAAGGAAACACATCTACTTTTTTTCTATTATTCGATTTTTCCAAAGAGTTATTTTTTTCCGAAATCCTGTCAATTTGTCAATGGATGTCAATTTGTTTTTCGTTTTTTCCTTGAATGCTCGTGTTAATGTTTTTTAAATAATTAAAAATATGTGCTAAATATGCCACCAACAGCTTCTTTCCTGCGCCTTTCCAGCGTGTCTCGCTCAGTCTTAGGATGTCAAGACCATACTTTCGCAAGATACGGGTAGCATTCAGGTCCTTTCCAGAAGTGCACATGGTACGGATGTTGTACGTACCGATGCGCATAATATATTTGTTGGAGAGGATTTTATCTTCTTGGCCCATGTTTCTGCTGGGTTGTCTATTTTGAATTCCGGGTGTCCGAGGCGTTTGTGGCGGTGATCTAATCGGTTTTAGGTTTAAGGATGCAGGGTGATTAACCCTGCGCTCCCGAGGCCTGGGTCACTAGGGCTCTAAGGGTCGGCTCAACCCTGGTTTTTCTGTTGGGGATTTCCTTTCCTTAGCAAGTGGCCCAGTTTTGAGGCGCTGGACATTCGCCTTGCGACCCCTGCTGTTAGCTACAACATTGTTTCATTGCCCGATGGACGCCACAGGGATACCAGCAGATGGGACTTGCTAGTGTGCGGCATTTCCCACCATTTTAGCGTAGGCACATCAGCTGGCATTGACACGTCCACGTGGGACCACGGCCATTGACCACCAAATAATTAAAAATATGTGCTAAATATGCCACTTTAGCATACGAATCATTATTCTGAAGACATTTTTCAAAATCATCTATACCTTCATTTCGAAAAAAGATCAAAAATTCATTCTTAACCTTTTAGCTGCCGTAGATAATCAATATTAATTACCTAGCACGCCGGCTATAAATTACAGCTATTAATTTAATTAAGTTCTATGAATCGACATAAAACTTTACCCATAAATAACCACCTGACTTCAGTGTGAAAAAGCAAACACTCGAACTTAGCTTCCAAAGAAATACAATGTTTTTTTAATTAAAGATGTATGCTTTTAAAGGTCTTGATTTTATGAAAATCTCCATTTTTACAACATGATCTAGTACAGGTTTTAGTGCTGCTGGTAATGTTTTCGAAACCAAGAGTCTCTATGTAAAAAAACAGAAGATATAATATTAGGGTTTCTTATCTGTGCAAAGATAACAAATCCTTTAAATAAGCTTACTATTGAAGGAGCACCATCCGTACAAATTCCTACACATAACTCCCATAATATTTTAAATTGTTCAAATATGAAGAAATATAATCAAAAACATCTTGTCCTGTCGTATGCTCGGTAAGTTCTTTGTAGCATAGATATTGAGTCAGGGATGGGCTGGAGGCAGTACCGACGCGAGGTTATTTGGCGCCCTAGGCAATGGTTAATGGCGCGCCCCCTTTTTAAAACATTTATTCGAAATAATGAAGAAAAGACAATTCGGAATCATTCATTTTTTTATATACATACATGTCCACTCCTAATGTAAAGCATATGACCTCCTAATGGAAGTATCTAAAAAGAAGTTTTTCTACGTGAACTGTTTGTCACTCAGTCGCCCAACCTCTCTTTTTCGAATCATATAGAAAAAGACACATAATTACAACAAACAAATACAAAAATTAAGATTAAATTAAATATACTATTATTTATTATTATTAGAGTATATAAAAATAATTTTAATACTCTACTTATGCGCCCCCTAATGGTTTGCGCCCTAGGCGGTTGCCTACTTCGCCTGTATGGTGACGCCGGCCCTGGCTGGAGGGGGCTCGGGGGGGCTCGCGCGAGCCCCTTGTTAAGATAAGAAAATCATTCGTCTTAGATCAAATCAACATATAACTGCAATTTATGTGGATGGTTAAATTTTATTATGAAACAAGAATTAGTTACCCCTTAATTTTTTCATTCAGCATTGTGGGCTTTCGTGCCAGGCCTCATGGGTTCGAGTCCCAGTACGAAGCAGCATCTTTTCGATCGATTTTCTGTTCGAAGGTATGGGTGTTTGTGATGTCTAAAAATTCCCCCCCTACTCTTCCGATCCTTTGAAAAAAAACTTTGGTTGAGATACCTTCATTAGGAGGCCATATGATCGACATTGGGAGCGGACAGGGATAAATAAAAAAAAATGAATACGATTTACCGAGCCCCTTGTTAAGATATTGGCAGCCCACCGCTGTATTGAGTCACTATTTTGTTTTGACGAACGAACGAATCCTAATATTTGTGCCTTACGTCGACTTCTAAAGCAAAATGTCGTTTGAAAAGTTTATCGGTAACTGTTTTCTCAATATCATCCGACATATTTATTTTTTTTTTTTTATTGTATCATTTGAAAGAGGATTTTTCATAATTTCCTTTTTTGCTTCATCACCAAACATAATTTTTCCTATTTGACAACATGCAGGTAAAATTAGAGACTCTGCTATAGTATGTGGTTTCAATTGTACAGAAATCAATTCAGCAATCTTGTATGACGCCAGTTGTGCCTTATCAGAAATTTGAACGGTTTTTTCAAAATATTTCGCTTGTTTATTTTGCATGTTTAACAATCTTATCAAGTAATCTTTACTTTTTGATGCAAGGTCGGCGTGTTTCGTAGTGAAGTGGCGATTTAACTTGTCAGAATACATCGCGCTATTGGACAGTTTTTCTCCACATACAACACATAATGGAATTTGATAGCCAACGACTTTTTCGGTTTTCACTATTTTGAGCATTTTTTTACTGTTTTGCGGATTTTTTCATTTTTACCAATTTTTTCGCGGTGCACCGGTTAAGAACCACTGCTATAGGGATACATCAGCCTTTCGGTTGACGTGCACACGAATCAAAAACCACGCCCAGAGATGGTCGCGTGGTGTGCATGCAAAAACAGTGCCCAGTTTCATCTTACATTTATTAGAGCAATAGTAAACCAATTTTGTTCAGATAACTTGATTACTCTTAAGAGTCTAAAGAATAGATTCAAACTTGAGTTTTAATTATTTTTTATCATATTTGATTTTATTCGAAATAGTTATCAACCGTTGAATTAAACTTTTCTTATTGACTGCCTAAGAGTTGACGGCTTGAGCTTTTTAGAGTTACCGGCTGTCTGAGTGTTATTTTAAATAAGTCAAATACTTTACAACCACTGGTAGCAACCTGAGTACAACAAGGCTCTAAGTGTAGGTTTAAGAGAAACATAAGTTACAATGCGTCTTTGGACGGCACCGTTATGGCACGTGTTTTTTTTTACAGAAGAAATGGTGACCCTGCGCTTAAAGAAATAATTACCCTGTGCAAAATCATGTGATATAATTCTGCTCTAAAACTTATTCAAATACAATGCATTTATTAAATTCGTTGAAATTCGTTTCCCGGTCGTAAATTTTACCACGGAGAGTTACTTTGTCAAATAAATGCACTCCAGACGTCCAAATATTTAAAATACAAAATAATAAATACGAACCGAAGGTGAAAATATTATTTTTAATTAAAATAAAATGATATGGTGATGTTTTTGGCACGTACCAAATAAAAATTTGCTTTTAAAAATAACATATTTACACTTACGTATTTCAATAAACCAGTTTCAACTGTTCGTCGGATCAAAAAAACAAAGCCAATGTAATAATAATTGACTCAGATCAAGAATCTAGGAAAAACATCATTTCATCAAATGGGCCCGAGTTAAGTTCAGATTCAAGCTCAATTCAATATGTTTGTTCAAAAAATCGCAAACGTATATATTTCGTAACCGACAGTGAAAGCAGTAAATAACTCCTATAAGTGAATAAATACAATTATGCATGAATACATAACATGTATCTGTTTATCATTGAATTTTTATAATCAAATAATAAAGAAATTAAATTTTGTATGAAAACAAAAAAAAAATTGCGCGAATTTTGTTTTTCAGTACATTTTTGATACTTTTTTACGCGATATTTGGATTTTTGAAACCGATTTATCAAATTATGTGAAAGTGAGGTTGTTTTTACGTGATTTTTTTTAAGTATCTACATTATAATCAGGGTCGACGTCAGACATTTTGCCATAACTGAAGCTAGGAAGTAAATGCTGACAGGCGCTCATCTTCTTTGAATGCAGTGTCAGATAGGGATCTTTCAAACATTGATTTTTCAATCTTTACGGATTTGCTTTGACTTTAAAGTTACATTTCCTCACACCCGTATCATTGTGGAAATGGGACACAAGGAGAGAGATTTGTTTACTACTGGGATTTTCCAAGAAATACCCTTCTTTCCATACTCTTTCCAAAAAGAGAGATAAAGTTTAGGAAAACATTGAATAACATACACATTCATTGGTTGTTTTTCAGTAGTTGAACTCGTCTTTTATCGTAGAAGTTGTGGAAAGAAGGTCACGGACGGCTTGATAAAAACAAACAGTTAGAAAACGCTCTCGCAGCGCCTTATTTTTACGAGCAGACTGGTAGGAGGGAATTCATTTTCCACACATCTACATGCATTTTAAGGCATATCCTTAAAGCGATTTCTAATGTTGTAAAGTAGTGATGCGCAAACGCGGCCCGCGGGCCGCATGCGGCCCTTTTTGAATTTTGTGGCGGCCCTTAAATCTCTTTTTCAAAAATACTTTTTTCACGTAAAACATGTATTAAACAAATTTAAGCAAGCTTTTTCTTCAAAGAAGGAGAATAAATGGGTTCATAGAAACAGGCTTACAAATATTATGTCAAATTAATAAAAATAGTTAAAAATTAACAAAGACCATGAACGCATTAACTTTTTTTTTTTTTTTTACCATGTCCGCTCCCAATGTGGAGCATATGGACTCCTAATGGAGTTTATCTCAACAGAAGTGTTTCTACGAGAACTGCTTGTTACTCAGTTGCTCAACCTCTCTTTTTCCAAAGAGCGTAGGGAATAGAAGGAAAGGGCTAGGACAGGACTAGCGGTTAGCTAATCGCTCTCGATACGCCCCATTCATATGATAGGATGGGTGGGAGGGAGGAATTCAAGACATCACATACATCCATGCCTTTGAACAGAAATTCATAAATCGATTGAAAAATCAATTTATAAAACTGTCCGTATTTGGATTCGAACCCGTGACCTCCGTAGCGGTAGCCAACGACGTTGACCACTCGACCACACAGGCGGCAACTTATGAATTGCGTATAAATGAAACACATGGCTTATTTATTTTCTAAATAACACGGTCAAAATAATAAAATGGAACCTATTACTCATTTATCTAAAATTCACTTAATCTTTTTTACACGTTTTTAAGGCTGTTTTACATGGAACATACATATGTTCTGTATAAAAAAAAGATTGAGCGTACTTTAAATCATTTTTTTCTTTGCGGCCCGAACCAACGATAAATTTGTTTTATGCGGCCCGCTAGAAGGTAAAGGTTGTGCATCACTGTTGCAAAGTGTGCGCAGTGTCTGTAAATCCGGTTTCGGAACCGTGTAAACGGATACCGAATAGATCTAGAGATTCAATAGAGATTTGATAAATATTATGTATGCATTTAACAACAGGAAAGCCATATTAGCAGGTGGATCCATCACCACCAACACTTGGACAGGCGCATGTGCTGATATTTTGGACTATCAGAAGATTTATGTCAGAAAGAAAATCATCAATGAAGTATATGAGGTCGGTCTACTTAAACTCTACGAACGCGCTGAACTTCACGGTATGTAGTCTCATAAAACCTCTCATAAAAAAAAATTATTACTTAAAATGAATTTTTGTTCAGAATTCAAATAAACTTTTGGTCTGAATAAAAATATTATACGGTCAGATTTTTATAACCATTTTGGTTAGGTTAGGTCTTCTTTTATTTAATTTCATTTAAATTATGAATATTTATTTAAACTAGCTGTAAGCCCGTTGACCTCAACGGGGGGATTTGTGTTGCATTTTTAAGCAGTCAGAAAATTTACTGGCGTAAAAAATAAATTACAAACCTATTTATTGAATAAGCCAGAAATTCTAAAAGTAAAAGAAATATACCTTGGGGCATATATCGACAGTCCTACACTGCAGTATTTAAATTGTATATAATATATTTTTAGAATAATTGAAATGTTTAAGTTTGCTATCAAATATATTTCGTAGAAAAAGAAATAGACCTCGGGGCATATATCGACAGCCCTGCAGTATTTAAATTGTAAATAATATAATTTTTAGAATAATTTTTAAGTTTGCCAACAATTATTTTTCGTAGTAGAAGAAATAGACCTCGGGGCATATATTGACAGCCCTGCAGTACTTAAATTGTAAATTATTTATTTTTTTGGAATAATGCTTAAGTTTTCTAACAATTATTTTTCGTATTAGCAGAAATAGACCTCGTAAATTACTTAATTTTTGGAATAATGTTCTAGTTTGCTAACAACTATTTTTCGTTATAGCAGAAATTTCGTAAATTATTGAATTTTTGGAATAATGTTTAAGTTTGCTAACAATTATTTTTCCTATTAGCAGAAATAGACCTCGTTAATTATTTAATTTTTAGAATAATGTTTAAGTTTGTTAACAACCATTTTTCATAGTAGCAAAAATAGTCCTTGTAAATTATTTAATTTTTGGAATAATGTTTAAGTTTGCTAACAACCATTTTTCATAGTAGCAAAAATAGTCCTTGTAAATTACTTAATTTTTGGAATAATGTTTAAGTTTGCTAACAATTATTTTTCCTATTAGCAAAAATAGTCCTTGTAAATTATTTTATTTTTGGTATAATTTTTAAGTTTGCTAACAACCATTTTTCGTATATATATAAATAAATAGTTAATTAAATTATTATATATAATTGAGCAGCTCTATATAGCCTCTCACAACCCTGCAGTTTTAAATCTTGGAATTTTCAGAACAATTCAAATTCGTTTAGTGCAAGGTTTCACCCACAGATGTCATTATTAGTTCACTAAAAATTTAAATAGAGTTTTTTTGTTTTCGTTGTTATCAATTGGTTTCGTAGAACAGTGGGTAAGCTGTCCGAACGTCGCGCATGAAAATTGGGGCATGGTATCGAATCCCACAGCTTGAGAGAATATTTTTGGTTAGTATGAAAATTAATTGTTTTTACACATAATAAAATAAAAATGTCATGACTTCAAAAATTCACACATAGACGTCAGAGAAAAATGAAGAAATGAATTAATGACGACAGCGGGGCAGGATGGGGGGGAGGGGGACCGTCTTTCTTGACGTCATCGAAAAGGCGAAATCGCGACCATATACAAACGAAAAAAGTATCTCTTTAGTATGAATAAAAAAATGTTGACAGCGTGGCTGGGGCGGAGGAGGGGAAGGGGAAATCGGGGACAATTTACAGACGGACGGACGGACATTATCGACTATTAATATATAGATTTTGACCGTTAATTATTTATTCTGCACTCTGTAATTCTGGCGGATACATTATTACCATTTAATATATATCCTGACTGATGTTATATAAATTCTGACCAATGTATTAAAAATTATGACCAAAACTGATTTAAAATTTTGACCGGTTAAAAACGAACCGTTTATAAATATTATACAAGTGGGATTTCGAGAATACGAAAGTTTGTTTTTAACTCTACACAACAGTGTACATGAATATTGTTCTGTTGCAGGTTATGTTACTCCAATGTGCATACCGCTCATAAATGATTATGTGGTACGTAACTCGACTGGTAGAGTGGTAGGGTGGACCTATTTAGCTACACACAAACATTTATACGAAGAAACTTTCCAATCGTCAAGTATGCTTCTAGTCAACGACACAGTTTGTAACCAGATTCTGAATATTACACTACCGTCGTACAAATTCTGTGCACAGCAATCCTATAAGGTGCTACCTTGCGTGCCGATGCCTGGAAGCCCGTTTATGCAGGTGAGACGATTGGGAATACTTCCAGATAATAAATCCAGAAACACACTTGTCAAGCTTTTGACTTTTTCGAAGAAAACAATGATAGAAGGTTAGGGCGAGGTCAGAACTCTCGAGGTAGTGTCGTAGTGGTGTAATAGTGGCTGTTGCGTTACCCCGTTTATTTTAGAATTGGAAGACTGGGAGGATTTTTTGAAGATATCATAAGCACCCATGCCTTTTAACATCTCGAATCTGTGAGACAGTGGCGGATCCAGAAATTGTCCCAGGAGGGGGCCATTCAATTTGAAAATAAGCATGATACATAAATAATACATTAAAAAATAGATGAAAGCCTTTTTTTATGCGATTTTTTTTGCGCGGTTTTGAAATTACGCGATTTTTTTGGACGGCACCGTAAAAAAATATTTTTTGCGCTAATTTGAGGAACAATTTTTTTTTCATACATTTTTGATACTTTTTTACGCGATATTTTGATTTTTGGAATCGATTTATCAAAACATATGAAAGTGAGGTTTTTTTACGCGCCACCTTCTTCCAATGTATCGCGTAAAAAAAGATTGGGTGTGTATAAAAATAGTCAATACATAATTAAGTAAGTATGTATTCTATAAAACATAGTAAACTAAACAATTAAAGAGCCCATTTCAAAATAAAGTTTTAATAAATTATAAAAATGGAAAATAAATTCTCCCAAGGAGGGGGCCATGGCCCCCATGGCCCCCCCCTTGGATCCGCCAATGCTGTGAGATCCGTAACGGAAGCCTTATCTTCCTCTGAGTGTCTTCTCATCAATGTATTTTGAAGGATATAAAGTGTCAAAGATCACACTATTTGTTTTTATATTTTCTTGTCAGGAGTATCTATATAAGGTTAGGTTTCAATGAAAACACGTTCAATTTCCGAATTAAAAATAGAGTTTGAGAACCCATCTCTGTGTCATAGAATGACTGACTGTATTTATTTATTTTCTTTCTATTGCAGTACTGGGAACGAGATAAACGGTACTATGCGGTTGGGATAATGTTGGAAGAAGCCAGCGAATGCGACACGACGAAACCGACAATCTTCCTGGAAATTAGAAGTGTACGCTATTGGATAAAAAATTCTATCGCTGACACGGACAAGGCTGACGCGAACTCTACCGAAAGACATTCTTGGCATCCCGTGGGTTTTTAAAAATGTAACTCATTATTAGGGATGCCGCATTAAGGCTCATGAGACCCTTCTGACAGGGGTGATGTGTTTCTGATTTGTGGAATTTATTTGTTATATTTAGTAGGAAAAAATAAATAAAATACATCAATACACCCAATCCTTTTTTTTACGCGATTTTGAGTTTACGCAACTTTTTTGGAGGGCACCGTTACTTTTTTAGGCAATTTACGCGATTATACGCGATTTATTTTCGAAAAAAAATACAAAAGAAATGGTGACAAGAATGTAGGAAAAACAGAATTTCATCGAACGAGTCCGAGCAGAATTTAATACGTTCGTTCAAAAAATCGCGAACGATTATATTTCGTAACCGACAGTTATATTTGAATTTCGTCATTCTATTGTATTTTTTTCAAAACGCACATCCATGCCTTCGAACAGAAATTCATAAATCGATTGAAAAATCAATTTATAAAACTTTCCGTACTGGGATTCGAACCCGTGACCTCCGTAACCGAAGCCAACGACGTTGACCACTTGAAAACGCAGGGAGCACATAGATTTTTATATTTAATTTTTAGTTAATTTTTTCATTGAAAATTGTTTTAATTATTAACTTTAGTCTAATGTTTAAATTACAATTTGATAAAGTATGTTTACATTACCTACACATTTTAAAATTAAATGTTTAATTTAAAAATGTGTAGTAAAAATAACAAAAATTCAAAACAAAAAAAAATGAGAATAGCGATAGACAATAGATGACTAGACATTTGGACGTACGGGTACGACGATACTAATCAAAGGGTGCGTGGGAGTTTGGAATTTCAAGACGTCACAAACATCCATGTCTTTGAACAAGAATTCACAAATCGATTGAAAAGTCAATTTTAATTGAAAATATTAGTTATATAATAAAAAAAACTATTTCGGTCAAGTGATATAACTGCAGGTAAAAATATTAGAATAACAAAATGGCTTCAGCACAAGATGTAAAAACAATAGAAAATATAAACTGTTATCTCTTTTGAAACACATGTAAAAAGTATGCATCTGTTTAATCGACATATTAAAATCAAACAATATATTTGTATACAGTGAAATTAATAATGTTTCAACTCATTAGTTTTATTTACTTTTTCTTAGTGAAATTTTCCCTGAAGGTGATTTTTTACGCTTTCTTGATTGACAAACTTCAATATCATCCATTTTCAATAATATGCTTTGAGAATAAATATTTTTTGATCAAAAACAGTACGTATAAAACTTCATCAATAGATGAAACATGCCGTTTTATAAATCAAACTTGTACACTATGACGGTCATATTCAGGGCCGGCGCCACCATACAGGCGAAATAGGCAATCGCCTAGGGCGCAAACCATTAGGGGGCGCGTAAATGGAGTATTTAAATTATTTTTATGTACTCTAATAAAAAGGTTTATTTTATTTTGACGTTTGTATTTGTTCTTTGTCATTGTGTATCGTATTCTATAATATATAATTCGAAAAAGAGAGGTTGAGCGACTTAATAACGAACGGTTCACGTAGAAAAACTTTTGATGAGATACCTCAATTAAGAGACCATATGCGTTATATTGGGAGCGTATAAGGATATATATACAAAATATTTCTATGATCCCTACTTATTTTTTTTATTATTTCGAAAAATTGGATGATTTGTTAAAAAGGGGGCGCGCCGATAATCGTTGCCTAGGGCACCAAATATCCTCGCACCGGCACTGGTCAATATTGTATGTTTTGGAAATAACGTGCGTGAAATCAAAAACATTTGTCAGTAAATAGTGATTCAAAAAAAATCATGGGCACAACGCGCAGCTTCCTGTTAAACTAATTTGTACATTATTTCAAAAAATTTCTCACATGCAAAAAAGATTTTATTTTCTGAAATCACATTTTTTCAAATGTATTCTTTTACACACATCTGAGGATATTTTTTATAATACTGATAATTTTATAGAAAAATGTCAAAAACGCATTTTTCGCAGGTACGAAATTTTGCAATTGAAACGATGAATATACCCAGCGGTGGGCTGCCAATATCTTAACAAGGGGCTCGGTAAATGTTATACATTTTTTTATCCATGTCCGCTCCTTATGTCGAGTATATGGCCTCCTAATGAAGGTATCTCAATGAAAGTTATTTTTCTACGAAAACTGCTTGTTACTTAGTCGCTCTACGTCTCTTTTCCAAAGAGAGTAGGGATACAATTATAAGCATAAGACAGGACTAGTGATTAACTATTAGTAGCGCCCAGTTGAATTGAAGAATCGGAAGAGTGGGAGGCAATCTTAATACATCACAAGCACCCATTCCTTCCGAAAATAGATAAATCGATCGAAAAAATGTTTTTTCGTACTGGGACTCACGGATGCCCACAACGCTGAATGAAAAAATGAAACGACAACTAATTTTCAAATTTATTAATCTACAGAAATTGCAATTATGTGATGATTTAATTTAGGACGAATGATTTTCTTATCTTAACAAGGGGCTCGCGCGATCCCCTCCGACCCCCCTCCAGCCCATCCCTGAATATACCATTATGTTGATATTGAAAACCGGTTTTGGTAATACCGATAATCCAATCTCTAATGGGGCATCCTGCCACTGCTTGCACGAATTCTTTTCATAACGTGTTTGTTGTGCAATTCGATAAAAGGAGCCTCCAAATTGTGTTGCGCCTGGGGCCTTGCAAGTGCTTAATCCGCCACTGCTTTTCACCACAATTTCATAATTCAAACGTTATGACTAAACTATATGTCAGAAACACTAAATGTCCATTACAGTATTTTTAAATTCCAACACCTTTTTTTCAAAAATTGCACTGAAATGCATATCTATACATTGTACAACACTCTCAATGATCTGAGAGAATTGTTTTTTCTTAATTTAAAAAAAGGCTCGCGTGAGCCCTTCCGAGCCTCTTTCAGTCCACCCCTGCCATGCTTTATCTAACTTAATTACGTGTACTATTTTATGGTATATAATCAATTTAATGCACGTCAAATTGCTTAAAACTCTTTATATCCATATGCTATTATTAGGTAGCAGCGATAATTGGCTGTGTTTATAAGTACACATCAAAAAATATAAAACAAAATTCGATAAAACTCTGATATCAAGTTATGTTTAAATAGTACAATGAAGATTTTTCTTTTTTTTGTCATTGCGTATATTTGTGAAGTTTTGGGTCAGAATGTTTTGCTTCGTAAGGAAATTTTAATATAACGATATTTTTTAATGGTTTTCTTTACTGTAAAAACTGGGATACCAGTTTCACTATTTATTACCACTATGTATTGCAATCAGATAAATATTTTCATAAAAATTATCACACTACTTGCAGACAATGTTCGAGAGACCACTTCCAAGAAATATATGACACAATGTGGAACACGAAATGTGGCCATTAACTCTTACGGTCGGGAAAACTTTCCTTGGTTGGTCAAACTACTCTACAATCGTGCGTATACTTTTAAAGATTCAGTTTTTTGGAGGTCATTAGATTAACGGTTAAATGTATTATCCTTATCT
This sequence comes from Himalopsyche anomala, assembly GCA_031772345.1. Lineage (NCBI taxonomy): Eukaryota > Metazoa > Arthropoda > Insecta > Trichoptera > Rhyacophilidae > Himalopsyche > Himalopsyche anomala. The sequence continues at coordinate 20,551,850 of CM062839.1, forward strand.
CATATCCATTAGAGCAGTGCTTCCCAAAAAAAAATCATACCACGGCCCACTTAAATCTGAAAAAAGACCGGATCGGGTAAAGGTACTTTCGAGATTGGTGCTCAAACCGGTCCAGGGTGATGGATTTATTTTCAAGAAACATATTTCTATTTAAAAAAATAATAGATAAAATATTTTATTCCACATTGGTATAAATGTCTTGACAATAAGATTTCACTCATTCATTTTGAGCGTATGGCGTCATTGTATGCATATATACTTAATATATAAACAGTGTTTTTCCCATCTCACGCGGTATAACGGTATTCCGGGACTCCCGGGGGCTCATATATCAATTGAGACATTTACAACATTTAAGTGGAATGATTTTATTTTTTTGTAATATGATTTTATTTTAATATAATACCCTTGAAAAAATGAAAAAAAACAATTTTTACAGATTCCTCAGATTTTAATAACCTCTATTACAGATTTTAATAACCTCTATTACAGATAACAAGGTCTCCCCTTGCGGAGGAGTCTTGATTGATTATCAATGGGTTCTCAGTTCTGCAAAATGTATCAAAAGTGATGAACTGTGAGTATATTTCAACAGCTAGATACAAGTATTATGTTTTAAGGAAACATCGTTTATAATGCCAAAAATCCCCAATCGTTTGGTGGGACATATCTCCTAATCATAGCTATAAATGATATGATGATTTTAATTTTCTTAAGCAAATTTAATTTTTTCCAAAAAAAAAAATTAAAAAATCTTTTTAACCTTTTAACTGCCAGCAGGTGTATGTATGGCGGTACCTCGCACGCCACGAGTTTAATTGCAATTATATATATTTTTTAATTTATCGTTTTTGAAAATGTTTTAAAGTTTATTTGTTAAAACTTACCAAATAAATGAAGAGTGCGCCGATGACGATGCGATTGTGCCGCCATTTATACATAATAACAATGTTAAAATGTTTATGACACATCAGGGTTGTCACAAATTTTGTCATAGAAAATACGCGAACTAAATATTATTTCAAAAGTAATTGTTTATTTGAGTTTAATTTTTAAAATGTACACACACTAAGTTTCAGAAAATTAATAGTCTTCTATAGATAATATGACTGCCACCCCTGAATTTTGCGCCATCTTCATACTCGGAGACAGACTTATTTCAAATTACATTTCAAGTAGTAAAAACGAAAACTGTTTCAATTGTGAGTATAGGACGATATTCCCAATAGACGTCGTTGTGTGTTCGACACAGTTGTATGTTTAACATAATTGATTTACGTTAGTAAAATACCGTTCAAAGCGCGCGTCCAAAGACGTCATTTTATGTATGATTGGCGTACCGTTCACGGAAATGTTCGCGTCTTAAGACGCTTGTGGCAGCCATCCGGTTAACGGTAAGCTAATCGCTCACGCTACGCATGTTTGAAGATAGGATGAGCGGTAAGAAATTCAAAACATCACATAGATCTATGCCTTCGGATCCATAAATTGATTCAACAATCAATCTATAAAAACTGTCTATACTGTGATTAGAGCCCGCGACTTCTGTATGCTGAGTCAACGACACAAAACAATAGTCAATATTATTTGATTTATACAAAATATACATTGCTTATTTTATACCAATCATGTTTCCAGTTCCAGAGTAGAATTCCACTGCAGCATAAAATACAGTGTTACCAACCTTCGATACATTACTTGATCGTAACTATTTGTTATAGGAATACATCAGCCTTTCGGTTGACGTGTGTTCAGATTAATTACTATTACTTCACTTAATTACTATCAAGAATAGATTTACATTTGAGTTGTGATTATTTTTTATCGTATTTAATTTTATTCGAAATAGTTATCCACTGATGAATTTAACTTTTCTTTTTTGAGTGCCTATCAGTTGGCGGCTTGAGCATTTTAGAGTTACCGGCGGTCTGAGTGTTTATTAGTATTTATAATAATAATATGCTTGACAGCCACTAGTCGCGACCCGAGTACCACAAGGCGTGTATATTTTTATTAATTTTTCACACATTTGGATGCTTTTGAATGCATATCCTTAAGTCGATTTCTAATATTTGAGAGTGTTCGCATCAGGATTCGGCTGAGCGCATGCTTACATGACCAGCAGATGCATTCAGGGATGGGCTGGAGGGGGCTCGGAGGGGCTCGCGCGAGCCCCTTGTTAAATTTCGGCGCATCCGGCGAGCCCCTTGTTAAGATAAGAAAGTCATTCGTCTTAGATTAAATCATCACATAACTGCAATTTCTGTAGATGGCTGCATTTGAAAATTAGTTGTCCCTTCATTTTTTCATTCAGCGTTGTGGGCTTCCGTGTCGGACCTCACGGGTTCGAGTCCCAATACGAAACAGCATTTTTTCGATCGATTTATCTTTTTTCGGTTCGAAGGCATGGGTGTTTGTGATGTCTTAAGATTGCCTCCCACTCTTCGATTCTTCAATTCAACTGGGCGCTACTATAATTTAATCACTACTCCTGTCTTATCCTTATCATTTTATCCTTACTACTCTCTTTGGAAAAGAGAGGTTGAACGACTAAGTAACAAGCAGTTCTCGTAGAAAAATAACTTTTGTTGAGATACCTTCATTAGAAGGCCATATGCTCGACATCGGGAGCGGAGATGGATAAAAAAATGGATAACATTTACCGAGCCCCTTGTTAAGATATTGGCAGCCCACCGCTGGATGCATTTATATCCACGTGTTACGCATTGGGTGGGCACGGTTAAAAAACATTGTCAAGCCATCAATATAATAGAGATTCAATAGAGTTTTGATAAATATTTGCGTTCAACAACAGGCAAGCCGTAATGGTAGGTGAATACGACACGACCAGCACTTGGGATTGCGTCTGTACTGAGTATAAGGACACACTACAGAAGGTTTATATCGACAAGAAAATCCTCAATGAAATATTTGATTTCGGTCTGCTTAAACTCATTGAACCCGTTAGAATCAACGGTAAGTTATATCTTAAAACCTTATTTTGTATTACTTTAGTACAGCTTTTAACGTATTATTGTTAACGTCTAAACAGCGAGGTACATTCTAAGTCAATACAACTGTGTCAGGAAAAATAGACAGAACGATTATTACGATATTTTCTTTAGCGCAGATTGTATTATCATGTTTTTATCAGCTGTTATTAATTGTAAGCCGATCTGTAAGACTGACTGCATGAAGTAAGTAAAAATGCTTATCGCAAAGAACCGTTCATAATCATTCACCATTCACGTTCGAGATTCACATTTTGATCGAGAATGTCGCTCGACAATTGACCCCCTAAGAATGGAAGTGAGCCAAGTATTTTTTTAGGAATAAAAGAGTGAGATGCATTATAAAATGTTTTGAATTATCGTAAAAAAGAAATAAGCTTATTGAATACACCCCTAAAATATAATCATTTAATCCACAAAAACACCAAGTTAAGTCGTGATTGTACTTGTACTGAGTTTATAAAAGGAACAAAATAAATGGTCAGAGATTAAATTGATTTTTGGTAAGAATTCAAATAAACTTTTGGTCTGAATAAAATTTAGTTTTTGGTCAGAATAAAAATACTATACGGTCAGATTTTTATAACCATTTTGGTTAGGATAGGTTAGGTGAAGTTTTTTTAAATTTAATTTATTAATTTATTAATATTTATTATTCTACTTTATATAAATACTGACCATTAATTATTTATTCCGTCCTCTGTAATTCTGACCGATACATTATGACCATTTAATATAAATTCTGACCAATGTATTCAAAATTACTAGCTGAAAGCACGTTGCCCTCAACGGGGGGGGGCATTTTTGTTGCATTTTTAAATAGTCAGAAAATTTACTGGCGTGAAAAATAAATTGCAAACCTATTTATTGAATAAGCCAGTAAATCTAAATAAATCTTAACGTAATTAATTCTTTAAATGGTTTTTTTAGGAATACATCCAATTCTCTAAAAAACACCGAAACAAAATACGCAAATAGCGGAAAATTCCGGACTATTTTATATAAATTCTGACCATTAACTATTTTTTCTGCCCTCTGTTATTCTGACCGATACATTATGACCATTAACTATAAATCCTGACTGATGTAATATAAATTCTGACCAATTTATTAAAAATAGACCGAAACTGAATTAAAATTCTGAACAGTTAAATACGAGCCACTTATTAATATTATACAAGTAAGATTTCGAGACGACGAAGTTTCTTTTACTCTGCAGAACAGTGTACACGAATATTGTTTTGTTGCAGATTATGTGATTCCAATGTGCATACCGCTCACAGATCATTTTATCTTTCCCGACGTGATTGGTAGAGTGACAGGGTGGAGTTATGCACCCACAGACAATCTTTTATACAAAGAAGAATTGCAATCGACAAGAATGGTTATAATCAACAACACAGTTTGTAACCAGATTCTGAATACTACACTACCATCTTACAAATTCTGTGCAAAGCAAATCGGTAAGCTGTTACCTTGCGTGCCGATGCCTGGAGGCCCATTTATGGAGGTGAGACGAGTGGGAATACTTAAGCTTTTTACTTTTTCGAAGAAAGAAATGGTAGAAGGATAAGGCAAGAACAGGACTAGTGGTTAGCTGGTCGATCTTGCTTTGCCCCGTTAATTTTAAAATTGGAAAACTGAGTAAATTTTTTTAAGATATCATAGGCACCCATGCCTTTTGACACAAATCGATTGAAGAAAATGCCATTCGCACTGGTACTCGAATCTGTGAGATCCGTCACGGAAGCCTTATCTTCCTCTGAATGACTGCTTCATCGATGTATTTTGAAGCATAGAAAAGTGTCAAGGGTACAATGACGAGTTTCTATATTAAAAGTGACAAAACTATAACAGATGAAATCCACGTGATACAAAAAGCGCACTAAATCGAGCTTTAACCCCTGGTTCTGGACACAGAGTAAGTCTATGGATCTAGTAAGTCTAGTATTGTTTTTTATGATGACAATAATTTATGAGTGTTACGATACCAGGCACATTACATTCAAAAGGTTCCTAAGATAGGGACAAGCAGCTATTATATAGTTTTTTTTATTTTTTAATATTGATTTGAAACATTAAACATGCCAAGAAAAAATGTACCGGAACGCGCTTAAAATATTTAGTTCATCTGTGTTATATTTGTTGATAAATCAGAGTTTTAGTGTTTCTCATCGGGTATTTGAAATCTCGACCGCGCATTTGCGTAAAACCGAATCCCGAGACTGATTAATACCTAGTAGAACTCTTGACAAGAGAATATAAAAAACAAAAGATAAAGGTCAGGTTACTGTGAATGGAGCCACGTTCAATTACCAAATTAAAAATAGATTTTCAAAACCCATCTCTGTGTAATAAAATGACTGACTGTATTTATTAATTTTCTTTCTATTGCAGTACTGGCCAGATGATGGTAGATTCTACGCGGTAGGGATTATGTTGAAAGAAGGAAGCGAATGCGACGCGACGAAACCGATCGTCTTCCTGAAAACTAGACTTGTGCGTTATTGGATAAGAAATTCTATCACTGACTCAATGTAAAAAAAATAAGTTAGCATTCCGTGGGTTTTTAAAAATGTAAATCATTATTAGGGATGCCCCATAAAGACTCATAAGACCTCTCTGATAGGGGTGATGTATAATATCGCTGATTTATGGAATCTATTTGTTATATTTAGTAGGAAAAAATAAATAAAATACACCTAATTCTTTTTTACGATTTACGCGACTTTTTGGACGGCACAGTTACTTTTTTTACGCGATTTACTCGTACGATATATTTATTTGCGCGCGATTTACAGCATTTCATCATTAGCCCGAGCTAAGCTCAGATTCAAGCAAAATTCAATATGTTTGTGAGGTTTTGTTTTTACTCGCCATTTTCTTAATTTAATGTATCACGTAAAAAAAGGATTGGGTGAATATCAATTTTGTCATAACTGACGTTCTGATGTTATTTTATAGACAAACGTTCACATAACATTTAAGAAAAAACATAAACACTGAAACCAAATAATCAAAATAATGATACACATTTCAAATTAAACAAAAGAAAAAACTGTTTTCACATTAAAAATTAATAAAACTTTCTTAATTTAATTATGTTTAATAATTTTATTTTATAATCTAGGTTCATTTTTAGACGCATTTGATCACTTTTATTTCGTTAATATTTAACACAAAAGTCCAGTTAGTTGTCCGCTGAATAAAAATTGTGAATTCAGTGGACCGTGAGCCCAAAAAGTTTGCCGACCGCTGTAATATAATATCAAAATAATTTAAGGCGGGCGAAAAAATGCTTAAAACTTAATGTACAATATAATATCAAATAAATTATAGGCAGGAGAAAATATTTATGTTAAACTTTATGTGCATTATGATATCAAATAAATTTATGTCGCGCGATTTTATTTTTAGTCATATGAGACAATTATTCCGAAATTAATAACATTTATTGATAGAATATCATTTGATAGTAGAATGTGGGAGATGGTTTGTTTCCCAATTATTCGTGGAGTCCGACTTACTGTCCTGAAGAGTGTCATGTGGTCAGGATGTTGAGGATAGGTATCAAAAATATTTTTATTTTTTTAGTACATTTAAATTAAAGCTTATTTTTATTATAATGTATTTTTTGCTTTTTAGTCGTTGCGTATGTTAGTTCATGTTCAATTCATATCAATATACAATAAATATTATGTTCAAATCATATTTTGTTTATTAATTAATTGTAGGACTTAACAATCCCCCGACATTCCAACTTAAGGACCCGAACGGTCACATAAAGCTCTGCGTCTGAGATTTTGATTAATCCATGACTGGATCCATAATATTATGTGGATAGGAAGTTGCTTAGATGAGGGAATTATTTTAAGGGAATAAGCGTTGAAGTAAGTTTAATCTTTTTATTACATTTAAGCTACAGTTTATTTAAAAAATATATTTTTATTGTTTATAATTTGTAGCATTTCTAATGAGCAAATCGTTATACGTGTCCATTCAAAAAAAACATTTACTATACACCAGTACGGTATTTTCTTACTTTAAACATTCACTTCAACAGTTCGTAAATTTTGTATGAAATTGTTATTCTATATATAATAAATTCTTATCCAAAGATTTGGTTGTATGCAATATTGTGTTCATTCTGTTTTCCTTAATCCAACGGTTTCCGAACTGAGAGGCGCGGACTACCGCCAGGGGAGACGCCAAAACTTTTTAGTAGAAACATAATTTTCATACAACAATACATATCCACAAATAAATAAAACTTTAAATCGTAACGTACAATAAAAATAAACAGACATGTTCGTATAATTATGTAATAGCAAATATTACCTTTTTATTATTTTCTTATTTGTTGTCTAACTCTAAATTTATTTTTTGTCTTGCTGTAAGTATTTTTTGGTAATAAAATTATTAATATTTGAATAATGTGAAAAATGCTTTAGAAAGAAAACAGTTTATTGGTTCCGGAAAGTGACGCGTGTGCCGCGGCGCGAATCTCTAATAAACGAAAAAAAACAAATAGTTTGGTCGATACTACAAAATATTTCTGAATACACTCATAGAATAAGTACAGTAAATAATGTACAGTTTGCGCAAGAATGTTTCGCGCACCTTGCGAAAATTCAGTTTTATATTTTAAAATGTCGTTTAAGATGAATTATTTCTTTATAAAATATCATTACAAATTTGTCTAAGCATGTACCCACATCTTAAATATAATTGGTTTTACATTTGATACAATTTTTAATAACTAATAATGAACTGATAGCCCAGGTATGCTTTGAAATATTTATAAAGATATAATTCATTTGTGTTATTTAAAGACATTTTAAAATACAAAACTGAATTTTCGCAAGGTGCATGAAATATTCTTGCGCAGACTTACATACACAGTATACCCAAATCGATACGTTTATTTGTTAGTATAACTTTAACCGCTAAATGTTAGAAAAATTGCAATAGCCGATGCTGAAAATTCAACTGAAATGGGAAACTTACGGACTTTTCTCTACTTTGGTGCAGCCTTTTGACTGATTCTTTTTTTTTTTAAATAAATCTGAATAATCTGAAACTTTTCTTTTAAGATAATCTCCATTAGGAGTACATGTGCTCTTCATTGGTAGTGGACATGGTTATAATATCCATATGGTTATTTTGTGGTTTGTATCATATATAAATACAAACTAATGTAATTTCTGTATATTATGCACATTTTTACTTGTGGTGTGCCGCAAAATTTTGAAGAACACGTTGGTGTGCCGTGGAAGATAAAAGGTTGCGGAGCACTGGTTTATTGGCACAAAGTGCATACAATCTTGAGGGCAATGTGGAGAGTGCAACTCATAACTCTTTTTGACTTTTAGCCTGTCTCAATATTTGGTTTTTATTGCAACCAGAGCCGAAAAAAACGTTTCGCATAAATAAAACGTTTTGAAGGGTAGAAGCACAAAGATTTATACTCTTCACTAAGATTCATCCAAAATTGAATTATAGTATAATTTTGACACTTTTGTTTCAGTGAGCTATTATCGCAATGATAATTATAAAAAATTTTCTTTTTTGATGGTTGTCAGCTCAAATTCTACTTCTTCACTGTCGATAAATGGATTCTGTATCCACAAAAATGTTGAAAAATTAATGTCTTGAAATAATTTTGAAAATGCAGCAATAAACCATCCAAGTGTTCAGTTAAAAGTTTTGCTTCTTTAATATTGGCTGTGGCCCAGAAATCTTTTGAAAGTGAAAAGATATCTTATTCATTCTTTTGTAAATTTGATTTCCACAACTTCAACATTTTAATGAAAGCTTTTCCTTAACTTTTCCGGTTCTAAGCTCAAGAAATGCGACCCCAATACCCACATTTTCTTAAATATCTATTTTAATATGGGTGATACAATGTTTATAATTAAGGTATTCTTATATCATAGTTTTTTGGACCTCTTGTAGTTTATATAAATACGCGATAACGCGAGTATGCGATAACGAGATAAGCGCCCGCTTATCAGCGATCGTTCGTAAGATAACTGGGCTGAACGCGTCAGTTGCAAATTAATATTTGTACTGGAATGACGTTTTTTTTACGCGCAACTTAAAATATGATTATTTATTAAAAAACCACGGATTTTTATAAAAAAAATGTATGAGGAATGATGCAGAGAGATATTTTAAAGCCCTTAGACTATTTTGTTTTTTGAAATTCGTAAGAATAAGGCCAATAATGAAGAAACCACTGGGGTCTCTAAACGACCCCCATCGGCAGAGAAGTATTTTTCTAGTCTCCGAGCCGCGAGATTCAATAAGTAAGTATTTGAATAAGTAGATGCATTTGTGATCTCTTTATAATTTATATTTTAAGCAGCTCAATTTTGTCAAAGTAAGATAACTTTTAACTTAATGTTTTATTGTCAGTGATCATATTTTTTATCCAATCGCGCACATATCTAATATCCAAGAAGACGGTCGGCTTCATCGCGTCGCATTCTCTGGCTTCTTTCAACATAATTCCTACCGCGTAAACCCTGCCATCATTTGGCCAGTACTGCAATAGAAAGAAAATTAATAAATACAGTCAGTCATTTTATTACACAAGTATGGGTTCTTAATAGGGATTACATCTCGGATATTCAAATATTTGATATCCGAATAGTATTCGTAATCATTTTTAATGAATATTTTATAAAATCTACAATAGATTTCATTACAATTTATCCACATTTAAAGAACAATTATGAATACCCCAGGTAGTTGTTTTTTTTGCCTTCTCCCAACTCGGGTGCTATCAATATCTTATCATAATACTTAAGTTTGGAGAATCGTCTCTGACTCGGGGCTAAAAAAAACTTTATGTCGTAAAGCGATAATGCCGTAATTTCATTCATTAAAGAAGCATTTTTGAAATTTGCATAAATGACTTTTATTAAAAATGAGCTTGTTTTTAATGTATTATTTTAGTATATACAATAATGTTTACACTAAAAACTATCCGGATATCCGAATATATCTGGATAGTTTCAGTTTTACTATTCGATATTCGAATAGTTGATATTGACGAATAATTGGAATCCCTAGTTCTGAAAATCTATTTTTAATTTGGTAATTGAACGTGGCTCCATTCACACTAACCTGACCTTATCTTTTTGTTTTTTATATTCTCTTGTCAAGAGTTCTATTAGGTATTAATCAGTCTCGGGATTCGGTTTTACGCAATTACGCGGTCAAGATTTCAAATACCCGATGAGAAACATTAAAACTCTGATTTATCAACCAATATAACATAGATGAACTAAATACTTAAACCGCGTTCCGAAACATTTTTTCTTGGCATGTTTAATTTAATGTTTCAAATCAATATTAAAAAGAAAAAAAAACATAATAGCTGCGTGTCCCTATCTTAGGAACCTTTTGAATGTAATGTACCTGGTATCGTAACACTCATAAATTATTGTCATCATACAAAACAATACAGGGTCCATAGACTTACTCTGTGTCCAGAACCAGGGGTATAAAGCTCGATTTAGTGTGCTTTTTGTATCACGTGGATTTCATCTGTAATAGTTTTGTCACTTTTATTCTATAAACTCGTCATTGCACATTAGACACTTTTCCATGCTTCAAAATACATTGATGAAGCAGTCATTCAGAGGAAGACAATGCTTCCGTGACAAATCTCACCGATTTAAGTACCAGCTCGAATGGCGTTGGTGCTTATAATGTGTTCAAACAATCCAGTCTTCCTATCATAAAATTAACGGGGTAAAGTAAGAGCGACTAGTTTACCACTAGTCCTGTCCTTGCCTTCTCATTACTTTCCTCGAAAAAGTAAAAAGATTGACAAGAAGTGTGTTCCTGGATGTAGTTGAAAAAGTAAAAAGCTTAAGTATTCCCACTCGTCTCACCTCCATCAATGGGCCTCCAGGCATTTGCACGCAAGCTAACAGCTCACCGATTTGCTTTGCACAGAATTTGTACGATGGTAGTGTAGTATTCAGAATCTGGTTACAATCTGTTTTGTCAACTATAATCAGATTTGACGATTGCAATTCTTCTTTGTATAAATTATAGTCTGTGGCTACATAACCCCACCCTGCCACTCTAATAGAAATGTGGTGTAAGTTAATATCATCTGTGAGCAATATGCATATTGGCATCACATAATCTGCAACAAAAATATTCATGTACACTGTTGTGTAGAGTAGAAAAAAACTTTCATCTTCTCGAAATCTTACTTGTTCTTAAAATAATAATTGATAAATAATACATAATAAATAATAAATAATAAATAATAAATAATAAATAATAAATAATAAATAATAAATAATAAATAATAAATAATAAATAATAAATAATAAATAATAAATAATAAATAATAAATAATAAATAATAAATAATAAATAATAAATAATAAATAATAAATAATAAATAATAAATAATAAATAATAAATAATAAATAATAAATAATAAATAATAAATAATAATGAATGATGAATGATGAATGATGAATGATGAATGATGAATGATGAATGATGAACGCAGTATTTACTATACAACTTAGTACAAGTACAATCATCTCTTACCAAGCAGTGGTGGATTATCCCATAAGCGCAAGAGGCGCGTGCTTGGGGCCTCCGAATCTTGGGGGCCTCAAAGATAGCATATATTATATCAAACCTTACATTTTAATTTCAATATTCATTATTATACTACGAAGAGGTTTGCAGCACTTTTATGTTATTCGAAAAGCAGGGCCTCCAAAATTTATTGCGCCTGGAGCCTCCAAAGTGCTTAATCCGCCACTGTTACCAAGGTATTTTTGTGGACTGAATGTTTATATTATAGGGGTGTATTTAATAAGCTTATTTCTTTTTTACGATAATTCAAAACATTTTATAATGCATCTCACTCTTTTATTCCTAAAAAAACACTTGGCCCACTTCCATTCTTAGGGGCTCAATCAGCGGTGGGCTGCCAATATGTTAACAAGGGGCTCGCTTAATATCAAAGTAATTTATCAGTCATATGCAATTATATGCAATACTTTTAAATTAGCAAACTTGTTAATTTATACACTTAAAATATGCAACAATATGCAGTTTACCATTAACTTATCAATGTAAATGATTAAAAATGTACTACTGTGTACAATGGAAGCTGTCGTAGATAGTATATGTCAGAAATTGCAGTTATGTACTTATTTGATCTGAGAATATTGTTTTCTATTAATTTAACAAGGGCCTCGCTGGCCATGGTAAAATCTAACAAATCCCTGAGCTCAATTGCCGAGCGACATTCTCGATCAACCTTCTATCTACACGAATGGTGTATGATTATGAACGGTTCTTTGCGATAAACATTTTTACTTAATTCATGCAGTCAGTCTTACAGATCGGCTTACAATTAATAACAGTTGATATAAACATGATAATACAATCTGCGTTAAAGAAAATATCGGAATAATCATTCTGTCTATTTTTCCTGACACAGTTGCATTGACTTAGTATATACCTCGCTGATTCGACTTCATCAATAATAAGGTAAAAGTTATACTAAAGTAATAAAAAATAAGGTTTTAAGATATTACTTACCGTTGATTCTAACGGGTTTGATGAGCTTAAGCAGACCGACCTCATATGTTTCATTGAAGATTTTCCTTCGGATATAACCCTTCTGTAGATTTTTCTTATAATCAGTACACGCGCAATCCCAAGTGTTGGTCGTGTCGTATTCACCCACCATTACGGCATGCCTGTTGTTAAATGCAAATATTGTTTAAAACTCTATTGAATCTCTATTATATTAATGGCTTGACAGTATTTTTTCAACCGTGCCCACCCCAATGCGAAACACGTGGACTAATATAAATGCATCTGCTGGTCATATAAGCATGCGTTCAGCCGTCTCGGACGATAGATCTATTCGTTATCCGTTAACACGGTTACGAAACCAGATGCGCACACTCTCAAACATTAGAAACCAATTTACGGATTTGCTTTCAAATGCATGTAGATGTGTGAAAAATTGTTTCCCTCCTACCAGTCTGCTCGTAAAAACGAATCGTACTCGCTCAATTTTTTCCAAATTAATTCTTAAATCTTTGAATTTTTGTGTCCATATCTACCAATCATCTAATTCAGCGGTGTCCAACAGAAATCGTTTGATGGGCCAAATAAAATATTACCGGTATATGGTGGGCCACATAAAAAAACAAAACAAACAAAGTATTAAAAACAATTTATTAATTAATAATTACCGTGCATCATGATACCTTTTTTTATTTTAAAAGCAGCTAAACAATTATCAAAACATTTTATTTACTTAATTAATAATTAATGTGACACCTTTTTTTATACTATTTGATATTTTTTACATCGACTGGTAATTTATTCGATGCACATCGCAGTTGATTGGTCAAGTTTTCATCGGCCATCATGTTACGACATTTCGTTTTTACTATTTTCAACAAATAGCAAAATGCAAAATATATTCGTAGGGCCGCAGAAAATCTTCAACTGGGCCGCGTGTTGAACATCGCTGATCTAATTCCACGAATTCAAACATTATCAAGTTTAACGGTTGATATGTATAAGAGTTTGGATGGGTAATAGATCTTTTAGTTTCTACAAGTTGTCGAAAATGAGCAAACCTTCCTGAAAATTGTTCTATTGTTGCTTCTAAAGCATTGTCTTTCTTTAACATATCCAATACATATCTAACTGATAAAATAATCGATTATCTCAAAACAAAAAAATCCATGCCACTTGAACCAACAAAAGTTGGATAATGTTGATCAACTTTTTTTAAGCCATGCTGATACGTTTAAAAGTTTTACCCCTAGAAGACAAGCGGTATTAAAATAAGATTTAAACAAATTGTTCACTGAAGCCGAACTTCGAAATTTAGATGAAAAAGAAAAAAAATCATAAGTACTCCTTCCATATATTCAATTGCCTCTTTTGATTCTACATAACTATCGGACAGATAATCAATTTGTTTTTATCCAATTCTCACATGAATCTAAACTCATCCCAAAGTATTTTATAAACTATCAAATATCAATGATGTGGATACAAATAATTATTTATTTAGTGAAGATGCCAACCGGCGAATGACAACATTTTTTTACTTTTTACACATTTTGTATCAATAAATTGTAAAAACAAACTACATATGTACCTCATAAAAATAACTAGGCTTTCTTTAGAGCTAATAGGTTCTCTCCAGTTTGTATGCTGTTTTTTTATGCACGGTTACGGTTCTAACAGTGTATGTAGTTTTTCAAAAACGGACACTCGTACGAAAATATCCATAAAATTTGTCATCGTAGCATATCAATTCTGTACATAAATTTGTGTATTCACCATAAGTTTTTCTTTTTTTACTGATGCCATGAATCTAGACCAATGGTTCCCAAACTTATTTCCCCCGTAGACCCCTAAGCCCAGTATTTTATCCTTTGTGGACCCCCTCCCCCAGGATGCATAATAGTGAAGTTTTCTAATTTTTTTAAATACAAATATGAGGACACTGTGATAGGGTTTTTTATATAGTGGACAATTGTAAAAAAAATATGTTAATATTTTATTCTTATCATTAGTGAATTTTTTTTAATGAAAATGAACAAATTCTTACATAAAATAATAAAATCTGTTAATGAGAGGGATGAACTTGATGCTCCGATATCAATTGGTCAATATTTGGGTTCAAATTCGTAAGGTACAGTCGTAAATCTCCATGTTCAGTGATTTGCAACCGATTTCTTTTTTTCGTAAAAAAATTAGTAACTGCACTAAAATCATTGCTGGTATGAAACTAGTAGAAACTTGCGCATGAACGTGAAGGATGGTAGGGAATTAATAGTGGAAGTGAAACGTAAAATTTGTCAAATATATTTTGTTTAATAAATTTAAGAGATAGTTTACTTTGACCTATTTAAACCCGCATTATTTTGATTAAATTTGATTCCATTGATTCCGGTCACGGACCACTTTAGGAACCTATGATCTAGACGCTACGTTTTCTTTTCAATGCCATGCTCAATAGCAACATTTCTTCTTCGATATCAATATTATTTTCACTACTGGTTAAAGAAGTATCTTCTTCAGTATCAGAACTACGGTCACTATACATGCTGTGCTATTTTATATTATACATATATCAGATAGGTTGTAGCTTATCGTAACAGTACAACGTATTGTCAGAAATGGAAATGGCGTGGATTCGGTTCGCATCCGTCTACCTGTTCACAAAGGAGTACTGCGCGAAACCGATACGAAAGCGAACCGTATGGTCCACTTTCGTTCCGTTTCCGCGTCTTTGTGCTAACGAGATAAATTTCGTTGACTTAGTATACAGAGGTCGCGGGTTCTAATCCCAGTATGGACAGTTTTATAGATTGATTGTTCAATCAATTTATGGACCCGATGCATAGATGTATGTGATGTCTTAAATTTCTTACCACTCATCTTATCCTCAAACGGGTGTAGCGTGAGCGATTAGCTTACCGAAAGTTTTTTTGTTTTTTTTTTCAGAAAAAAAAATAATTGCTTAAGAAAATTAAAATCATCATATCATTTATAGCTATGATTATGTAATATGTCCCACCAAACGATTGGGAATTTTTGGAATTATAAACGGTGTTTCCTTAAAACATAATACTTGTATATAGCTGTTGAAATATACTAAATATACTCACAGTTCATCACTCCTGATACATTCTGCAGAACTGAGCACCCATTGATCAGCAACCAATATTCCTCCGCAACGAGAGACCATGGGATCTGTAATAAAAGTTACAAATAGACCTCAATAGTTAAAATAATCTTCAATTCGAGTATCGAATACTCGATACTCGAGAATACTCGTTCATTTTTCAAGTACTCAATACTCGTAATTAATAAATGAAGATTTATTTCCAAATTTTATTAAGTTATTAAAAATAAAATAATATATATATATATATAATGACGCCATACGCTCAAAATGAATGAGTGAAATCTTATTGTCAAAACATTCATACCAATGTGGAATAAAATATTTTATCTATTATTTTTATGAATAGAAATATTTTTCTTGAAAATAAATCCCTCACCCTGGACCGGCTTGAGCACCAATCTCGAACGTCCTTACCCGATACAGTCCGGACGGCCGTTGTAGACCTCTAATGCAGTGCTTCTGCAAACCCGAACTGGGGGTAGCAGGCTTTCTCCAGGTGCCGTAGAACATTTTTTGTATTGAGAGGGCTGCGGAATATTTTTTTTACATTTAAGGGGGCCGTGGTATGAATTTTTTTGGGAAGCACTGCTCTAATGGATATAAGATAATATATTTAACCGTTAATCTAATGACCTCCAAAAAACTGAATCTTCAAAAGTATACGCACACTTGTATAGTAGTTTGACCAACCAAGGAAAGTTTTCCCGACCTAGAGAGTTAAAGGACACATTTCGTGTTCCACAATGTGTTCTATATCCGTCGGAAGTGGTCTCTCGAACATTACCTGCAAGTAATGCGACAGTTTTTATAAAAATATTTATGTGATTGCAATACTGGTAATAAATAATGAAACTGGTATCCCATTTTTTTACAATAATGAAAACCATTAAAAAATATCGTTATATTAAAATTTCCTTACGAAGCAAAACATTCTGACCCAAAACTTCACAAATATACGCAATGACAAAAAAAAGAAAAATCTTCATTGTACTACTTTTTACTATTTAAACATAACTTGATATCAGAGTCTTATCGAATTCTGTTGTATATATTTTGACGTTTACTTATAAACATTGCCAATTATCGCTGCTACCTAATATTAGCATATGGATATAAAGAGTTTTATACAATTTGACTTGCATTAAATTGATAATATACCATAAAATAATACACGTAGATAAGGCCATGGCAGGGGTGGGCTGAAGGAGACTCGGAAGGGCACACGCGAACGTTTTGTTAAATTAAGAAAAAACAATTCTCTCAGATCTCAGTGTTGTACAACGTATAGATATGCATTTAAGTGCTATTTTTGAAAAAAAAGGTGTTGGAATCTAAAAATGCCGTAATGAACATTTGGTGTTTCTGAAATATAGTTTAATCATAACGATTGAATTATGAAATTGTAGTGAAAAGCAGTGGCGGATTAAACACTTGCGAGGCCCCAGGCTCAACACAATTTGGAGGCCCCTTTTTTCAGATTGCACAACAAACACGTTATAAAAAGAATTCATGCAAGCAGCAGCAGGATGCCCCATTAGATATTGCATTATCGGTATTACCGACCATACCTGCGAAAAATGCGTTTTCGACATTTTTTCTATAAAATTAAAAATTATCCGCACACGTGTGCAATTTGAAAAATGTGATTTCAGAAAATAGATTTTTTTTTGCATGCGAGAAATGCTCTGAGCAATAATGTACAACTGTCATAAAAATTTTAGCTTAACAGTAAGCTGCGCGTTGTTCTCATGATTTTTTTTTAATCACTATTAATAGACAAATGTTTTTGATTTCACGCACGTCTTGATGATGAAGTTTTATACATACTGTTTTTGATTAAAAAATATTTATTCTCAAAACCTAATGTAGAAAATGGATGATATTGAAGTTTGTCACTCAAGAAAGCGTAAAAAATAGTCACCTTCAAGGAAAAAGCAAATAAAATGGATTGAAATATTATTAATTTCACCGTATACAAATATATTGTTTGATTTTAATATTTCGATTAAATAGATACATACTTTTTACATGTGTTTCAATAGAGATAACAGTTTATATTTTCTTTTGTTTTTATATCTTGTGCTGAAGCCATTTTGTTTTTCTAATATTTTTACCTGCAGTTTTATCACTTGACCGAAATAGTTTTTTTTATTATATAACTAATATTTTCAATTGAAATTGATTTTTCAATCGATTTGTGAATTCTTGTTCAAAGACATGGATGTTTGTGACGTCTTGACATTCCAAACTCCCACGCACCCTTTGATTAGTATCGTCGTACCCGTACGTCCAAATGTCTATTCATCTATTGTCTATCGCTATTCTCATATTTTTTTATTATTTCTTTGTGAAAGTAAGATTTTCTAAGGATGCCTCTGAAAAAGACGAAACACGTATCACAGCTAGTACCACAATAAGTGGAATAATCTAAGTTTTTAAAATTTTATATTAAAATAAACTTCCACAATGTTACTGCCGAATCCATCAAAAGTATTTTGTACATTTATTTATCTTTCTTTTGAAATTGACACATTATCACAAAAATTTGTAAATTGAAGACTCACTGTATTGTGAAATGTAAATCAATAGCTATTTATTGAATCGCCTTTGGTCAACGATGAAGTGTTCACTTTGAAATATCAAAGTGAAGTTATAAAAATATACCTATATATGAATTATTATGTACGCCTTGCTTCAGTGGACGGCTGCCAATAAGCTAACAAGGTACTAGTTACATTTCAAAGCTATTCGCGATGTTTCAAGGGAAGGTGGATTTTTCATCACTCTTATACAAGTATACACAATCTTTTTTACAACAATCAAGTGTTACATTATATATGTTCTTTTACGACACAATATACAAGGTTTATGGTATATGTATAACCAGGGCCGGCGCCACCATACAGGCGAAATAGGCAACCGCCTAGGGCGCAAACTTTTAGGGAGCGCGTAAATGGAGTATTCAAATTATTTTATATACTCTAATAATAAGGTTTATTTTATTTTGACGTTTGTATTTGTTTGTTGTATTCTACATAATTATAAAAAGAGATGTTAAATGACTGAGTAACAAACACTCAACGTGGAAAAACTTCAGTTGAGATACCTCCGTTAAGAGGCCATATGCTTCACATTGGAAGCAGACGTGAATATAAACATATTTATATGATTTAATTTTTTTCGAAAAAAGGGGGTGCGCCAATAATCGTTGCCTAGGGCGACAAATAACCTCGCGCCGGCACTGTGTATAACCAATTTAATGCACGTCAAATTGTTTAAAACTCTTTATATCCATATGCTAATATTAGGTAGCAGCGATAATTGGCTGTGTTTATAAGTAAACATCAAAAAACATAAAACAAAATTCGATAAGACTCTGATATCAAGTTATGTTTAAATAGTGAAAAGCTATACAATGAAAACATATCTTTTTTTTGTCATTGCGATTATTTGGGAAGTTCTGTGTAAGAACGTTTGGTTAATTATGGAAATTTTAATACAACAATATTTTTTAATGGTTTTCATTATTGTAAAAACTGGGATACCAGTTTCATTAATTATTACCAGTATTGCAATCACATAAATATGTTCATAAAAACTGTCACATTACTTGCAGGCAATGTTCGAGAGACCACTTCCGACGAATATAGAACACAATGTGGAACACGAAATGTGTCCACTAACTCTCTAGGTCGGGAAAACTTTCCTTGGTTGGTCAAACTGCTCTACAAGTGTGCGTATACTTTTGAAATTTCAGTTTTTGTGGAGGTCATAAGATTAACAATTAAGTATATTATATCTATTAGAGGTCTGCAATCAGGTAAGGACGTTCGAGATTCGTGCTCAAACCAGTCTAGGGTAAGGTATTCAATTTCAAGAAAAATATTTCTATTTATAAAAATAATATTTAAAATATTTTATTCCACATTGAAATGAATGTTTTGACAATAAGATTTCGCTCATTCATTTTGAGCGTATGGCGTCATTATACACAAATGTATACATATATATATACAGTGTTGTTCCCCATGTAACGCGTTGGAACGGTGTTCTGAGAATCCCGAAGGCTCATATATCAAGTGAGACATTTACAACATTTAAGTGGAATGATCATCATTGAATACCCATGAAAAAATTAAGAAAACAAAATTTCGAAAAATATTTACAGTTGACGATTTGTTAACTTTATTACAGTTCCGAAGATCTCCCGTTGCGGAGGAGTCATGGTTACTGACCAATGGGTGCTCAGTTCCGCAGAATGTATCAGGAATGATTTACTGTGAGTATATTTCAAAATCTATATAACAAGTATTATGTTTTAAGGAAACACCGTTTATAATGCCAAAAATCCTCAATCTTTTGGTGGGACATATTACATAATCATAGTTATAAATGATATGATGAGGTTAATTTTCTTAATGGGGTATTCTAGTCTAGAGGCACGAATTTCGGGTTTTTTTTCGAGCTCTGTAAAAAATAAACAAAGAAAATTTTTGATATACATTTTTAACCATTCGTTTATTTATATTTTAAAAATACATAAAAAATATCAAAAAATAAATTTTATTTGAAATTTGAAAAGTTATTGGCTGGTAAATGGCCCTCCCTTAGTGGTCCAAAAAAGGTCTTCACGTACATGATTCCTACTAAAAAATCTAACAGTTTCTTAATAAATACAAATGTCGCTGTCGCCCGTACCTTGGAGAAATCAAAAAAAAAAATCACAAAATGGCAGCCGTTTGAAAATAAAACAATTTTCAGGTTTTTTTCAACAGCTTCAATTTTTTTAAAAATAGTGAAAATTAAAATTTTGACTCAAATATGCTACCGATGATAGAAGAATGTATAGGAAAGGTTCACACAAAACATCAGGCTTAGCTAGTAAAATATAAAGTTTAACTTCTTTGCCTCTCACCATTCAATTCTTAATCACATCTGTTTCAAAATTAAAAGTTGTTTTATTAGTGCCATTAACGATCATTATTGCTAATTATTACTTTTTTTTTTTACTTGTAGTTATAACAAATCTATGTATTTGATTAACCTTTATTAATATCTATATATTTTTAATTATTATTTATTTTTGCTTATCAAATTGTTATAAAAATGTATCTTAACTGTATCAGTGAGAAGATATCATCTTCGGTGTGATACAGAAAGGAAAAACAAGTTTATCGGATAAAAAAAATATATATAAATGATATGATGATTTTAATTTTCCTAAGCAAATTCATTTTCTTCCAAAAATAAAATCAAAAAATCTTTTTAACTGTAAGCTTATCGCTCACGCTACGCCTGTTTGAGGATAGGATGAGTAGTAGGAAATTCAAAACATCACATACATCCATGCCTTCGGATAGATATCCACAATCCACAATCTATAAAAACTGTCCAAAGTATATATATACTGGTTTTTCAGTAGTTGAATCCGTCCTTTATCGTAGAAATTGTGGAAAGAAGGTCATGGCCTGATAAAAACAAACAGATGGAGAACGCTCTCGCAGCGCCTCATTTTTACGAGCAGACTGGTAGGAGGGAATTCATTTTTCACACATCTACATGCATTTGAGGGCATATCTGTAAATCGATTTCTAATGTTTGAGAGTGTGCACATCAGGGTTCGGAACTGTGTAAACGGGTACCAAATAGATCTAGAGATTTGATAAATATATGCATTTAACAACAGGCAAGCCGTATTGGTAGGTGAATACGACACAACCAACCCTTGGGATTGCGTATGTATTGATTATATGGACACCCTACAGAAGGGTTATATCAAAAAGAAAATCATCAATGATGTATATGAGGTCGGTCTGCTTAAGCTCTACGAACGCGTTGCAACTAACGGTATGTAGTATCATAAAACCTTATTTTTTTTATTACTTTAGTACAATCCACAAAAATACCAAGTTAAGACGTGATTGTACTTGAACTAAATTGTACATATAGTATATACTGCGTTTATAAAAGGAACAAAATAAATGGTCAGAGTTAAAATAAATTTTTGTTCAGAGTTCAAATAAACTTTTGGTCTGAAAAAAATTCAATTTTTTGTCAGAATAAAAATATGAACGGTCAGATTTTTATAACCATTTTTGTTGGGTTATGTCTTTTTTTATTTAATTTCATTTAAATTATTATATTTATTTAAATTCTGACCGCTAATTATTTATTCTGCCCTCTGTTATTCTGACGGATACATTATGACCATTTAATATAAATCCTGACCGATGTAATATAAATTCTGACCAATGTATTAAAAATTATGACCGAAACTGATTTCAAATTCTGACCGGTTAAAAACGAACCGTTTATAAATATTATAGGTACAAGTAAAATTTCGAGAATACGAAAGTTTGTTTTTAAATCTACAGAACAGTGTACATGAATATTGTTTTGTTGCAGATTATCTGAGTCCAATGTGCATACCGCTCGTGCATAATTATTTGTTACCCGACGCGATTGGTAGAGTGGCGGGGTGGACCTATTTAGCTACACACAATCATTTATACAAAGAAAATTTGCAATCGACAAGTATGATTGTAGTCAACGACACAGTTTGCAACCAAATTCTGAATACTACACTACCCTCGTACAAATTCTGTGCAAAGCAAATCGGTCCGCCGTTACCTTGCGTGCCGATGCCTGGAAGCCCATTTATGGAGGTGAGACGAGTGGGAATACTCAAACTTTTAATTTTTGAAAAAATAGATCCAAAAACAAACTTCTTGTCAAGCTTTTTACTTTTTCGAAGAAAGTAATGGTGGAATGATAGGGCAAGGACAGGACTAGTGGTTAACTAGTCGCTTTTGCTTTGCCCCGTTTATTTTAGGATTGGAAGACTGGGAGGATTTTTTGAAGATATCATAAGCACCCGTGCCTTTTGACATAAATCGATTTAAGAAAATGCCATTCGAACTGGTACTCGAATCTGTGAGATCCGTAACGGAAGCCTTGTCTTCCTCTGAGTGTCTTCTCATCAATGTATTTTGAAGGATATAAAGCAATCTACCATTTATTCTTTTAAAAAAACATTTTTAATAAATATAACATATATTTATATATAAAACATTATATATTTGCATGATATATATGTGTAAATACAAAACACACATATACTACTGTTATTGGTGGTTTCCTTGGTCTTCTTAAGGTCAGGTGTGAATGAAGCCACGCCACGGTGACTTAATTTAAAATAGAGTTTAAGAAGCCATCTCTGTGTAATAAAATGACTGACTGTATTTATTAATTTTCTTTCTTTTGCAGTACTGGCCAGAGGATGACAGGTTCTACGCGGTAGGGATAATGTTGGAAGAAGCCAGCCAATGTGACACGACGAAACCGATCATCTTCTTGGAAACTAGACATGTGCGCTATTGGATAAGAAATTCTATTACTGGCTCAAAGTAAAAAAACATAATTAGCATTCCGTGGGTTTTTAAAAATCAATATTAGGGATGCCGCATAAAGACTCGATGTGTTTCTGGTTTGTAGAATTTATTTGTTATATTTAGTAGGAAAAAATAAATAAAATACATACACCAAATCTTTTTTTTACGCGATTTGTTTTTTTGCGCGATTTTGAGTTTACGCAACTCTTTTGTAGGACACCGTTACTTTTTTTACGCGATTTACTCGATGTAATGCGATTTATTTTCGAAAAAAAAAATTGCAGAAGAAATGGTGACAAGAATGTAGGAAAAACAGAATTTCATCAAATGAGTCCGAGCAAAATTCAATACGTTCGTTCAAAAAACCACCAAAGACCTCATAGAGTTGCATTGTTTTTCTCAGCAATAATTTATGGAGGAGAGTTTGTTAGTGGAGGAGGAGGAGGTAGCAGAACAACAATCTTCTGGTGCAATAGGAGAAATGCTGAAAGCGTGGAAAACTGTTGCATCGTACATTGAGAAGCATCACCCTAATAAGGAGGTGGCTATGCGTTTTACAAATTTATTCAATGATAATGCTGTCACATTTTCACCAAATTTTGAAGCGTCGGTAAAAAAATATGTCTCAAGACAGCTTTCTAGTAAAAAAGAATAAATTATTTGTCCTAATTAATAAACTAGTCATTTTTGTAATTGTTTTTTTCAAAATCGAAATCGCATTCCAGGTTTTTACGCTCCATAGCAATTTATAAGTATCTATATATTAATACTCGATAATGTTAGTATTTACGTAAGTCTGTCGGTCCGTTTTCGATGACGTCAAGAAAGACGGTCCCCTTCCCCTTCCCAGCCCCGCTGTCGCCTTTTTTTTATTCATACGAAAGACACACTTTTTCAATACACTTACATATATATATATACTAGCTGGCCCGACGAACTTCGTACCGCCTCAGAATCAATAAATGTTGTGTTAACTTATTGGATGAGTTAAATTCAGTTTGAATGAATACTCAAAATGAATTAAGTTCAATAAATGTGCAAAATTAAAAATGAAAAGTATTTTAATTACATTGAAATGATGTTATTCACGTGGCACAGTCGATAGATTTAAAGGAATGCAGTGGACCAACGATTTGATTTTGAATTGTGAAGTTGAAATAATCCACATCTTTGTTATTTGCTGCAAGAATTGCTCGTTCACTCAACCAATTATGATGTTTGTGATTAGCAATGATATTCAGGAACACTTTGTTGATTGTCCTTCGATGAGACGAAATTTCAAAAATTCGGCAAAAACGAAATCAATCCATTCGATTCGTCGACAGGAACACGGCCGTTACAGATAGTCAGCAAATGCTTGGAGAAATCTGCGGCAGATGGTCGTTTAGAAATCCAACTCGCATGTTTGTCGTTAGCTGAAGTTTCTTAACATAGCGCCACAGAGTCGATGTTTTAAGTCAAGCGTTTATTTCATCGGCAGCGGTCGATCTTGGAATAACTGGTAGTGTTTGGCGAAAATCGCCAGATAGTACAATCATTGCGCCTCCAAAACATTTTGAGTCATTGCGCTGATCTTTCATAGTTCGGTTGAGTGCTTCCAATGCGGAGGAAAAATAAGCCACCATTTCCCTCATCAATTGCCTTCATTAAAGTATCGTACACTTTCTGTTGGGGGTTCAACAGTAGTACATTCGTTCGAAGTGATTGGTTCAATGCATCTCGATCATATTCACGTTTACGTTCCGATTCTCGATTGAAAGCGGCGTTCATTCCTCGATCTGGCGACGCATCATGCAGCGCATGAGGTAACACATATCTTCGATCAAAAGCAACGCCTGGTTATGTATCTCCTCATTCACCTCGAGATCGGGATTCCCTGAACTGACGCGAATTCGGTGTAAAGTGTCTTCGGACATGACATCTTTGTACTTTTTCCACAATTCACGTGGATTCGATGGGAAGCATGTCAAAAAAATGATAGCAAATAATGTGCGTATCTGACTTGGAGACGCAGAAACAATTGCTTCACCGATTATCATGTCCCAATGAGTTTAGTTTTCAAGCAAATTGAGCTGTTGACATGCGGCACGAAATGTTAGGCATACGACGCCATTGACAGTTCGAAATGATTCGAAATGTCGACCCGAAGGGAATTATTGGTTGTTTTCAGATTTTTCATGTTCACAGAACTGAAAGACTCTTAGAAAACCATTCCGAGCACTCTTACTGATTGGTTTAGAAGTACTTGGCATAGCTAATACCTCTTTATTTCACTGTATTTTAAATAATAAAATTACATCTTCACAATGTTGACAAACGACTACTTTTGTTTGACAGTAACTGTCAAACAAAAACTGTTGCTAAGAAATGTGTTGGTCTAGGATAAATTTGTTCTCAATGCTTGTCACCAACATAATGACAGGGATCTTTTCAAAATTATTCAAATAATACTTTTTTATAATTTTACGAAAGTTCATTCTAAATTTTCATATTTTTTTATATTACGAAATGACATAAATTCTCATTATAACAAAGAACGCAACATTTTCCAAATCTTAAATATTATATTTATGAGATTATCTTTCATTAGAAAAAAATATATATTTTTGTTTAATGTTCCACACACACAAACAACTATACAGTCAATCCTGTTTTTATGCGGTAGATGTGTTCCACGAAATATCGCAAAAAAAAATCGCATAAAAAAAACTTGACTTCCATAGAAATAGTGGGGTGCGTTACTTAAATTTTAAAATCCGCATAACTTTGAAACAGCGAGTTAAAATATACACTAAATCGCAAAGTATAAGAAAATTAGGGAAAAACCACGGCGTAAAAATATTAAAAAATAGTCACTGTATGACAATTCTATGTGTGTTTTAAAGCGTGTGGTTCTCAATCACTCTTTTTCAGAAGAAATAGTATGCGCATCAATTTCATAAAACTATGGTTGTTTTCTAACAATAAAATTAGTGATCAGAGTTTGTTCAGATTTTCTTTTTCTTTAATTAATTGGTTGTGCAGTTTGTTATACCAATAAATATATTCTAAAGTTATCGTTGAAACTTGAATGCGCGATCAGAATTTGAATCATTTAGAAAGAAATGATCTTCTAATTTACTGAAAAGTTGGATACCTTCTTCAATTATTTTCGCAGTGAAGGAACTGGAATTTCTTTCAGTTCGTCATTGTTTTCTGGTTTTTTGTCAATAATTAAATTTAAATTATGAACATCTTCGTCACTTATAGCTTTATCTGTAAGTAATTCGTCGATATAATTTTCGCTAAAGGTATCAAACCTTTCTTCGCCAAGTTCAGGTGCTAAAGTAATCATTTCAGCTGATATTACCGATGGCAGATGCAACATGATTTAAACAGTCCGAAATCGTATAAAAAAACCGCATAAAAACAGGATTGACTGTATATAGCAGTGATGCACAAACGCGGCCCTTTTTGAATATTGTGGCGGCCCTTAAAACCTTTTCTCAAACATACTTTTTTCACGTAAAACATTTATTTAACAAATGTAAGCAAGCTTTTTCTTCAATGAAGGAGAATAAATCGGTTCATAGAAACAGGCTTACAAATATTATGTCAAATTAATAAAAATAGTTAAAAATTAACTAAGACCAAAAACGCATTAACTTATGATTTGCATTTAAATGAAACATAATGAAACACATGAAACATGACTTATTTATTTTCGAAATAACACGGTCAAAATAATATAATGGAACCTATTATTCACTTGATCTTTTTTACACGATTTTAAGGCTGTTTTACGTGGAACGTACATATGTTCTGTATAAAAAAAGGATTGAGCGTACTTTAAATCATTTTTTTCTTTGCGGCCCGAAGCCACGATAATTTGTTTTATGCGGCCCGCTAGAAGGTGAAGGTTGTGCATCACTGGTATATAGGGATCAAAAATAAAATAATGATTTGATAGTATTCTATAACAATATAATATACATGAAAAGTATACTGATTTTTTTTTACATACCTTCTGATTTTATGTACTTTCATTCGTCTTTTCACATTTCAGTATATATTTTAGCGACGGTGATGAACATGAGACATAAATTCCTAAAAGTTTTTTTTTTAAATGGATATTGAAAATTTAGTTTCGATTCAGTTTAAAGTTGGCATTCCTAACTTGATTAACAAAATGCCTCACATGAGGTAACACATGTCTTCGATCTAAATCAAAGCCTGGTTATTTATCTCTTCATTCACCTCGAGATCGGGATTCCTTGAACTGATACGAATTCGATGTAAAATGACTTCCGACATGTCATCCTTGAACTTGTTCCACAGCTCACATGGGTTCGATGTGAAGCATGTCAAAATAATGATAGAAAATAATGTGCGTATCTGACATGGAGATTCAGAAACAATTTCTTCAGTGATTGGCATGTCCCAATAAGTATAATTTTCAAGCAAATTGAGCTCTTGACATGCAAGTAGAAACATTCGTCATTTTTCGGATGAACTGTGTAAATGCGACCAAGAGCATTCGAGTGATCAGAAACCGCATCGCTTTGCTTTTGACGTTAAAATTTCTTCGATATAGCGTTCCAAGTGTAATAAAGTGTCATCTCAGAGCAAAGCAACGTTCGTGCAAAATATTGTTGTCAAAAATTTATCATACCTAATAATAAACATAACCTTATTTCAATATTATCCGATTTTCTTTCGTTTTCATTTCATATCATCGATTTCTTTTATTCTTATCCATATTCTAAATTTAAAATTTCAGTCGTACGCAAAAGAATCAAAAACAAACAAATATAGAAAACAGTGCGATCTGGTGGATTTTTCTGAAACCAGCTTACGACATTTTATCGTTTGATGAAGTTATTCGTCATTTGAAAATTTTATTCTGTATGAAGATATTAATTTTCTTTATAATTTATTTTCCGTGATATTTTTCCGATGTTTTAATGCTTATTCTGCTATTCTAGGCAAAAAGGAATTTTATAAATCAAATATCATTGAAATCCTTGGAGTAATTCTCGAGATATACGTGGTGTAAATAACCCCACTTTGTTTTATATATATAGATTTGTGTAGAGATTTGAAGAAGCACATTTCGTGTTGTCGTAAATCGCTGAAAAAAAATTCCGCGTCCCAGGCTCGAACGCAGAACTCTGGATTACCAGTCGAGCTCTCTATCAACTGAGCTAACGTCATAAATATCAGAGCGATAAAAATAGTGTATATAAATTAAAAATTTGAAAATGGAACGATATTTGCGTTTCATACTGACTTCGATTGTTTGTATTCAAGATTCAAAAATGGAATATTGTGACGTCTGTCAAACAATGAGAGCTAACGTCACAATTATCGGCAGCGATAAAAATAGAAACTATATATTAAATTTCGTTTGAAATTGGAACTTTTGTTTTTTATTTGAAAAACAACATGCATATTATATATTTTATTTTACGAACATTTCTTTATTCCTTTGTACCCTAGAGGTAGAACGCTCGGTTGATATCCTGAAAGTTGTGGTTCGAATCTAGCCTTGAGCGTTTTTTTTTGGTTTATAACATTTTTTTTTTTTTGAAAACTTTCTTTTTAAATCACATTACATCTTGATCGTATGAAAATAAATGCTATCAAAATAACAAAATCCGATTGACTAGCGAAATAAGTTTTTCAAAAAATAAATATAAGACGCAATTATTTCAAGATTTGTTTTTAATCTAGGTACATACGTGGTATAGTTAGTTGTTGGCGAAAGCATAGTTTCAGTATGTGTAATAATATTATATATATATATTCTAAAAAACAAGTTATATTTTGATAATAAGTAAAAATTTTTATAATTTTGTTTTGATAAAATGTACAATTAATTTATAATATTTTGTATGTGAAAATTGCATTTTTTATATAAATATAATTTAATTCTTGGCCCATTTATTTTCCGACTTTTTTCTCACATTCCATTGAATTGAAAAAAAAGTAGATATTAAATTATTCTAAAAATTAGAATATTAGATTATTCTAAAAATTCCAAAATCTATATATTAATAGTCGATAAAATAATCACTTTTCACAAATCACATTTAACAATTCACAAATGTGTGCGTACTGATGTCCTCGGGTCTTTTTCTTTTTCTACGAAATATTTTTGTTAGCGTACTTGAAAATTAGTTAAATAATTTATTTATTTTATTTTTAGAATCTCTGGCTTATTCAATAAATAGGTTTGTAATTTTCTGACTACTTAAAAATGCAACAAAAATCCTCCCGTTGAGGTCAACGGGCTTACAGCTAGATTTCATTTGAATAAACGTTAAAAATTTAAAAAACGATTTTTTTCCGTCAAGGAACGCATTATTGTATTTTACATTGTTTTATATGGGAAAAATTGTTTCGCATAACGAGTATTTCACATAATGAGTAAGATTCTGGATCGAATTAAACTTGTTATGAGAGGTTCCACTGTATATATATATAAATCTAATGATTTTATTTCATTATTTCTAAAAAAATGGAATGATTTGTCAAAAAGGGGGCGCGCCAATAATCATTGCCTGGGGCGCCAAATACCCTCGCGCCAACACTGGTTACGATATGAAGTTTTATTTATTTGTGGATGTTGTGGTATGAAAATTATGTTTGTACTAACAAGTTTTGGCGTCTCCCCTGGCGGTAGTTCGCGCCTCTCAAGTTGGAAACCGCTACAATAAGATAAACAGAATGAACACAATATTGCATACATCCAAATCTTTGGATAAGAATTTATTATATTAGAATAACGATTTCATACTAAAATTACGAACTGCTAAAGTGATACTTTTAAGTTAGAAAAGCCCGCACTGGTGTATAGTAAATGGTTCACAGAACGGTTTGCTTATGAGAAACGCTACAAATTATGAATAATAAAAATATATTTTTTAAATAAGCTTTAGCCTAAATGTACTAAAAAGATAAAACTAACATCGATACCTATTCCCTTAACATAATTCCCTCATCTAAGCAACTTCCTGGCCACATGACAGACTAGTTAGTTATCCAATGGAAAAGAGCAATAACTTTTTGATGGAACTCAAAGAACAAAGAAAAGAAAACTCAAAAGATGAGAAAAGATCCTGAACAATTTGCGAAAGTGTGAAAAGCAGTAAATGGTGGCATTGCAAAAAAAACTGGTATTTATTCATCTGAGTTGTACATTTATTATAAAATTTAAAATAAGCTTTGTGAAAGTAAGATTGTCTGAGGATGCCTCTGAAAGAGACGAAACACGTGTCACAGTTTGTAACACAATACGTGGAATAATCTAAGTTATTTTAAATTTTATATTAAAATGAACTTCCACAAAGTTACCTCCGAATCCATCGAAAGTATTTTATACATGTTTTTATCTATATTTTGAAATTGACACGTTATAACAAAAGATTGTTTGATTTAAACTTTTAGTCGACATACACGATAACCTTCAAAATTTATTAATCACGTAAATTGAGGACTCACTGTATTGTAAAATGTTAAAAAATAGCTATTTATTAAATTGCCTTTGGTCAACGATGAAGTGTTCACTTTGAAATATCAAACTCGAGTAATAAATATATATTATATATGAATTGTGGGATTATAATGCAAAACATACTATTTTCAAAAATCAATCTTTTCAGTAGAGCCAAAAAACTATAGCGAACAACACAAGCATAATATTATGATTGAATCAATCGAAAATCGTACAGTAAATTATTTTGAAATCATTGACCTGCTTCATAAACTTGGTATATGGTAAAAATTATTTTTAATTCGTCATTCTATTGTATTTTTTTTTCAAAACACACTATTTCCTTCAACAAAAAATATCTAGGGAAACAAATTAGTAAAAAATAGAGAAAAAATACAAAAAAACATATTTTTAAACAAATTAAGAAAAAAATATTGTTATATCCTTAGCAAAGAAACAATTTGCAATCAAAGCGTCTGTGTAAGTATTGTTGCAGCGTGACTTATAAGTGGGTAAACATCAAGTTTCATGGTCTGAGTCTTTAGCATACTCATTTTCCTCAGTGATTTTTTGAACATTTACATTAATCACATCGTCGTAGAATTGATTTCCTTCCTCAAGCACTGTGAAAAATTTCATTAATTTCATGAAGTCTGTTCGTTCTCCGGTCTTTACATGACGATGATATTTTTAACCCAGTAAGGCAAAAGTTTTTAAATTTTTGGATTTTCTCGCTACCCCTACAAATATTAGCATTGGATTTTTAATTGAAGCATCCCCCCCACTAGTTTTTCTATTTCGAAATGTAAATATTTTTTGTTTTGACATCTAAAATGGATGAAAAACTGTTCTTAGTAATGGTTAAATGTTAAAGTCTTTTCCAAAGTTTTAGCATAACAACATGTATTAAATTTGTTGTGATATTCACCAAGGGAAAAAATGCTAGTCTTTTCCATGTATTTGTTATATTCTTCCAGATGTCCTTTCTACAGACATCTATTGCCACAAACAGGAAAAATATTTTTTACTGGTTACTATCAATTTTATTTTGTAAGATACCTATCACAAACTGATTTTAGTTTAGGGCAGAACAGGAATTTGAGAACAATTTTAACGTCATGAGCGTTTTTATATCTTTACATATATCCTCTTAAATGTTTTTAAAAAATCTGCAATTGCTGAGCACACTTCGCTTGATCCCCTTCCTATCAGGAATAAACAAAAACACTATACTTTCTTTCACTGTCTTCAGAACAGATCGCAATGCTTAAAATATACAGTAGAATTTGCCAACATGACAGCTCAATACGAATAGTACGTTTTGCAAAAAAAATGTTGCTCCTATAAACTTCTATTGGAAATAGTGCACTTTGCCATAACATGGAAATAGTGCGTTTTGCAAGAAAAGGTAGATGGTTTCTAGTTGGAAATAGTACGTTTTGCAGAATATTTTTTTTCTTAATAAAACAAAAGGCTCGTGTGAGCCCTTCCGAGCCTCCTTCAGCCCATACCTGCTATGCCTTATCTATGTGTACTATTTTATGGTATTTTACCAATTTAATGCACGTAAAATTGCTTAAAACTCCATATAGCCATATGCTAATTTTAGGTATCAGCGATAATAGGCTGTGTTTATAAGTAGGTACCTACACATCAAAAGATATAAAACAAAATTCGATAAGACTCTGGTATCAAGTTATGTTTAAATAGTAGAAAGCAGTACAATGATTTATTTATTTTTTCTCATTGCGTTTATTGGTGAAGTTTTGGGTCAGAATATGTTCTTTAGAACTGTCGGACGTGTTAAAGAAACTACTCCCTACAAATTTGGAACGGTATCACAATGTGGAACATTAAATTTGCCCTTTAACTCTCTAGGTCAAGACAACAATCCTTGGTTGGTCAAACTGCTCTACGATTGTGCGTATACTTTTGAAGTTTCAGTTTTAGATTAACAATTAAATATATTATCCCTATCCTATCTATAAGAGGTCTGCAAAGGTCGTCCGGACTGGATCAGGTAAAGACGTTTGAGATTCATGCTCAAACCGGTCCACGGTGAAAGATTTATTTTCAAGAAAAATATTTCTATTCATAAAAATAATAGTTAAAATATTTTGTTCCACATTGTTATGGATGTCTTGACAGTAAGATCTTTCTTTTTGAGCATATGGCATCATATAAAGTGTTTTTATTCCCATGCAATGTGGTGGAACGGTGTTTCGGCACTTTTTCGGCATTTTTAAAAGTCAATATTCGCCAATTTTTTATTTTGCTTTTTTATTTATTTTTTCATTCGAAACGTCTAACGGTGATTGTTCTTATCTTGGGCTTCTTTTTACTGAAATATACCTGAAACAGGGGTGGGCTGGAGCCTTGAGGGAGCTTGGAGGGGCTAGCGTGAGCTCCTTGTTAAATTTGGCTGTGGCCACCGAGCCCCTTGTTAAAATTCTCAAATCAAATGATTACAGAGTTGCAATGTTTAATGTATTACACTGAATTATGAAATATAAAACGTTATTGCCTTTTAAAATTCCTCGTAAAATACATTTATTTTGGGTGCATAATAAAAGAGTTCTTACCGCTTTTTGTCTATTGTTTCACAATGGTCGAGCAAAGATATTTGATATTATATGGTTTCCAGATGTTTTTTTGTTTTCTTCGTCTTGTATATTTCATTACATGTACATGTTTTTCCCTTTGCTATAATTACTGTGTACAGTTTAGTGAAGGACAAACGCTAATGTTTACTTACTTTTAGGGTGTTCGCTGTCAATACTTGGTGAAAAGGCATTATATTAATAAAAACACAATATTCCTTTGTACTTTATTCAACTTTATTTAAAGGTCTGGACCGGTTTCGCTCATTGCGAGCATTGTCAACTGATAAAAAATATATATAAGCAGTGCTATTTATACAAAATAAATTGATTTTCAATTCAATTTATTTTTGTAAAAGCACTGCAAAAAGCAAAAATCGGAGAGTAAAAAAAAGTGGAAATTTTAAATAACTCAAAATTGAATCTGCAAAACATTGTAACGCTTTCAATTATCATTGCTTAGAAAAAAATGGAAGATAATAAATCAGGGCTGGGGGGGTCAAGACCAATCAAAATAAGGAGAACCGCGGAACTTTTCTAAAAAAAAAATTCTTACTGTTATTAACCCTTACAATACAAAATTTTAACAATTATTATCAATAAAATCGCTGACAGTTTGTAACCTTTATTACAGATCCCAGGAACTCCAATTGCGGAGGAATTTTGGTTACTGATCGATGGGTGCTCAGTTCCGCAGAATGTATCAGGAGTGATGATCTGTGAGTATAATTAGTATATTTCAACAGCTATATACAAACATTATGTTTTAAGGAAACATCGTTTATAATTCCAAAAATCCCCAATCGTTTGGTGGGACATATTACATAATCATAGTTATAAATGATTTGATGATTTTAATTTTCCTAAGCAAATTCAATTTTTTCCAAAAACAAAATCAAAAAAATATTTTTAACGGTAAGCTAATCGCTCACACTACGCCTGTTTGTGGATAGGATGAGCGGTAGGAAATTCAAGACATCACATACTTCCATGCCTTCGGATAGATATCCATAAATTGATTGAACAATCTTTATGATTTGCTTTAACTTTAAAGTTTTATTTCCTCACACCTGTATCATTGTAAAAATGGGACACAAAGAGAGAGATTTGTTTACTACTGGGATTTTTCAATAAATACCCTTCTTTCCTTACTCTTTCCAAAAAAACTTTAGTAAAACATTGAATAGCAAACAACTTTTTTGGTAGTTTTTCAGTAGTTGAACCCGTCCTTTATCGTTGAAGTTGTGGAAAGAAGGTCACGGCTTGCTAAAAACAAACAGTTGGAGAACGCTCTCGCAGCGCCTAATTTTTACGAGCAGACTGGCAGGAGGGAATTCATTTTTCACACATCAGGTTTCGGAACCGTTGCAAAGGGAAGCGCGAGCAGTCCAAAATGTTTATTTGCCCTTTAAAATGTGCCTTTATTAATATATGATATAAAAGATAGGGAGGCACGAAGATATTATCTTCTTCAAAGGGAGGCGTAGTAACATAAAGGTTGGAAACCACTGGTGTAAACGGATACCGAATAGGTCTATCATCCGAGACGGCTGAGCGCATGCCTGCATGACCAGCACATGCATTTATATGAGTCCACATGTTTCGCATTGGGGTGGGCACGGTTGAAAAAAATATTGTCAAGCCATCAATATAAGAGAGATTAAATAGGGTTTTATAAATATTTGCATTTAACAACAGGAAAGCCGTATTGCTAGGTGAATACGACACAACCAACCCTTGGGATTGCGTATGTAATGATTATATGGAAACCATACAGAGAGGTTATATCACAAAGAAAGTCTTCCATAATAAATATGGTATCGGTCTGCTTAGGCTCTTCGAACGCGTTATAATTACCGGTATGTAGTATCATAAAACCTTATTTTTTATTACTTTAGTAAAATCCACAAAAACGCCAAGTTAAAACGTGATTGTACTTTTACTAAGTTGTTCATATATTAAATACAACGTTTATAAAAGGAACAAAATAAATGGTCAGAGTTTAAATCAATTTTTGGTCAGAAATCAAATAAACTTTTGGTCTGAAAAAAAAACAATTTTTGGTCAGAATAAAAATATTATAGGGTTAAATTTTTATAACCATTTTGATATAAGTCTTTTTGTATTTAATTTCATTTAAATTATGACAATTTTATATAAATTCTGACCATTAATTATATATTCTGCCCTCTGTAATTCTGCCCGACACATTATGACTAGGGAATCCAATCTCGGGATCCTGTACAGTTTTCGATACATTTCAATCCCGGATTAAAAGACATGATCCCGGAACTTTTGGGATTGATTTTCTTATAAAACAGGAACGTGTTGGTTTTCAAGTCAAGTGGCAGTAAACATTCTTTGCGATAAGAGCTACAGCAGAGAAAAACGTAATTCGATGCCAAGCACATTAAATTTCTTCATCGCATTTTAGTGAATTATATTTGAATGCATTTCACGACAGTAATAATTTTTTAGTACCATTGTTTTCTACATCTTAATAAATGTTATCATATATAAACGGCAGTGTTTTTTTTTTGCATGATTTAATGTTTCTTTTGTTCTATTAACATCAATTATGTAATAAAACACGTGTCAACTAAAACATATTTCGGTCAGCTTTCTATATGAACAGTATGATAAATATCAGTGGCGCGCACGCCGACTTTAAGTGACTTTAAAAAGTCATCAATAACCGCATATCATTTAATATATTGTCTAAAAGTTTTTTTGACTAATATTATTGCAAGAGTTGAAAATCTATTCTCACTTTGACTCTATTGAATGTTCTTATTATTTTCACAGTAAAAATGATTTTTCTACAAAATCACTTGTCGCCGGATATGGTAAATATAAAAATATATTTTATTGGTTCTTTGCACAATGAAACCGTAGACTAAATGGCGAAACAATTGATTCTCTAATAATAACTTCGGGTATATTTTAAAATAATATTAAAATTACCTAGTATTTCATGTTTATGTTTATATTTTTTATTTTTTTATTTAAATTTACTCTATTACAATACAATTATTGACAATTTTAGAAATCTTACTCTTCCAGCCTGAAATAGGTAGATACTTTTTTCAGCTATCGACATTAATTATTTTAAGTTATGTTGCGTATTTTTACATAACGTATGCATATTAAGTTCGTTTAATAATTATGGCGCATATTTTTTTACCAGTAATTAAAAAATCCATTCATTCACCTGTACATCACAAATAACTGAGATTAAGAGAACCTTTTGGTGACGTATTGGCAGCCCACAGCTGGTTATATAATATAGAATAAATTGTTTAATTTATTTTTCACTAATACATATTTTCAATTTTTATTTCTTAAAAAAATGTATTATAATGAAACTGATTTCGGGATCAGTCCTGGGATCCAGGATCGAAAAATTCTAGGATCAACATTTCAGCTCGGGATTGGATTCTCTAATTATGACCATTTAATATCAATTCTGACCAATGTATTAAAAATTATGACCGAAACTGATTTAAAATTCTGACCGGTTAAAAACGAACCGTTTATAAATATTATACAAGTGAGATTTCGAGAAGACATAAGTATGTTTTAACTATAACAGAACAGTGTTTATGAATATGGTTTTGTTGCAGAATATGTGATTCCAATCTGCATACCGCTCAAGGATGATTATTTGTTACCCGACACGATTGGTAGAGTGATAGGGTCACAGGGTTTAGACACACACAATCATTTATATAAAATAAATTTGCAATCGACAAGTATGACTGTAGTCAACGACACAGTTTGTAACCAGATTCTGAATACTACACTACTCTCGTACAAATTCTGTGCAAAAGAAATCAGTAAGCCGTTACCTTGCGCGCCAATGCCTGGAAGCCCATTTATAGAGGTGAGACGAGTGGAAATACTTGAACTTTTAATTTTTGAAAAAAATAGACCCAGGAACACATTTCTTGTCAAGCTTTTTACTTTTCGAAGAAAGCAATGGTAGAAGGATAGGGCAAGGACAGAACTAGTGGTTAACTAGTAGCTCATGCTTTGCCCCGTTAATTTTAAGATTGGAAGACTGAGTGGATTTTTTGAAGATATCATAAGCACCCATGCCTTTTGACATAAATCGATTGAAGAAAATGCCATTCGAACTAGTACTTGAATCTGTCAGATTTGTCACGGAAGCCTTGTCTTTCTCTAAGTGACTTCTCGTCAATGTATTTTGAAGGATAGAAAAGTGTCAAAGGTGCAATGACGAGTTTGATGAATAAAAGTGACAAAACTATTACAGATGAAATCCACGTAATACAAAAAGCGCACTAAATCAAGCTTTATACCCCTGGTTCTGGTCACAGCGTAACCCTGTATTGTTTTGTATTATGACAATAATTTACGAGTGTTACAGGTACATTACATTCAAAAGGTACCTAAGATAGCTACAAACAGCCAATTTTATTTTTTAAATATTGATTTGAAACATTAAAAATGCCAAGAAAAAAGGTGCTGGAACGCCGTTAAAGTATTAAGTTCATCTGTGTTATATTCAGTGGCGGTTCTAGGTACTGGGCTAGGTGGGCTAAGCCCGACCTGCATTTTTCACCCAAAACATTAGATGGCTGAATAAAAATCAACAGCAATTCGGCTGCTGAACAAAATAAATACATTTATAAGCGTAACTTACCTTTCCCAAATGAATATAATATATTTGTTTTAATTTTCCTCTGTCAATATAAGACAATGTTACGTCTACCTACAATCATATTCTCGATTGTGTTTTGTATTACAATTTTAAACTGAGCCGGCATAAAAAAACAATAACCCTATAAATACTTCACAGGGAACAGGAACGTTACGTCACTGGCAACACCACTCGGGGGCTAAATTCTTCATGCCCGTAACCACAGACAATATCGTGCAATATTTCTTTACACTGGGGCGCAATCAAGCACGATTAGATTTTTTTTGTATTTGTATGTACGGAAACGTCATCAAACACAAAGGATAGTGTTTCAATCTGTCAAGCTTCTGTTGATCGTTGGGGGCTAAAAACAATCTGCCCATTACGCATACTTATGCATTGAAACACAAAACCAATTCGTTGTATTGTATGAAAGTGACAGGTATTGACTTTCAGTGACAGCAAGTGACAGTTCTATACTGCTTTTAGTAGGTACTTGTTATTTCACTTTGAAAGAGACGAATTTAAGGATTCCGTGTTATTATTCTATTATTTCTTAGTTACATTAGCATTGATTTTATTATATAAAAATTTATGCATTGCAGTAGTGTCGTAATATTTGTTAATTTGCTTGTAGATTAATGTATAAAGTGAAGTGGAAATATGCTTTTCTCTAGCCCACCCAAGATTTCAGGTCAGGAACCGCCACTGGTTATATTGATTGATAAATCAGAGTTGAAATGTTTCTCATCGGGTATTTGAAATCTTGACCACGCAATTGCGTAAAACCGAATACCAATACTGATTAATACCTAATATCTATATAAGGTCAGGTGTTAATGATACCACGTTCAATTAACGAATTAAAAATAGATTTTCAGAAGCCATCTCTGTGTAATAAAATGACTGACTGTATTTATTTATTTTGCTTCTATTGCAGTTCAGGAAACGAGATAAAAAATTCTATGCGGTTGGGATAATGTTGGAAGAAGCCAGCGAATGCGACACGACAAAACCGACCGTCTTCCTGGAAACTAGACATGTGCGCAATTGGATAAGTTCTATCATTGACTCAATGTAAAAAAAAAGTTGGCATTCCGTGAGTTTTTAAAAATGTAAATCATTATTAGGGATGCCGCATAAAAACTCATAAGACCCCTCTAATAGGGGTGATGTGTTTCTGATTTGTGGAATTTATTTGTTATATTAAGTAGGGTAAAATAAATAAAATATGTCAATAGACCCAATACTTTTTTTACGCGATTTACTCGTTGTTACGCGATTTATTTTCGAAAAAAAAAATACAAAAAAATTGTGACAAGAATTTAGGAAAAACAGCATTTCATCAAATGAGTCCGAGGAAAATTCAAATTCAATACGTTCGTTCAAAAAATCGCGAACGATTATATTCCGTAACCGACAGTGACAGCAGCGAATAACTCCTGTAAGTGAATATAATTATGCATTTATACAGAATACGTATCTGTTTCTCACTGTATTTTTTTAATAAATAAGTGAGTTTTCTTCATGCGATTTTTTTTACTCGTCACTCTCTAGAACCAATGTATTTCGTAAAAAAACGATTGGGTGTATATTAACACATTATAGGCGGGAAACGTAAAAATACGTTTATCGTGTACTGTCAGTTCTGTTGGTATATTGACTCATAATTTAATGGTTTCTTCAAAATAACTGCCACGGCAAGTGACCTTTTTTGACCATAAGAAATAAACCTCACAATTTATTATGCCCTGAATGTTCGTTCACCCATAGTATTTTTTTAAAAAGGCGACACATGTTTCTCAAAATTTAGGGCATCAGATTTCACACTTCCAGTGATTATAAATTTGTAGGAATGAGGATTTTATTCTATAATCATTTATATAATTATATGGTATGGATTAATGTTATTTTTTATACAGAATATTTTGAATATTTCATATTGATAACAAGTGGAGTGCTATCTACTAAATTAATAACAGGTTTTTATATTCAGCTTAGAAAAATAGTGAAATTATGACATTTTCAACATGTTTTTATTTTATTTTTAATGATTAAATGTCACATATGATTTCTTTGTAAATTTCAGCCGAAAATATTGTTTGGTTTAGAAGTTGTGTTGATTTTAAGAATGTAATATATTTTTGCGCTAATCACTAAAAGATGCCCGCTTATAAAGTGTTAATACATATTGTTAAAGTTTTTTTTCAATAAATACGTAAATTTATATTTTGCTGATTGTTGAATAAAAAAAATAAAGGATTTTTTAACAAACTTCAATATTTTTTTGGAACGCAAAGACTATTTTTATATGAAATTCAAACCTCGCATAACACGGATTTGTATTCCACGGCGTTTTTGTGGACCCACATAAGGTGGCCGTGTTATACGAGGCCCAAGAGTATTAAAAATGTGAAGAGAACTCGAATACATTGATGTAAATAAATGAACACGCTACGCGCCAATTTCTGGAACCAATGTATCGCATAAAAAAGAATTGGGTGTTCCTATTTCACTATCATTCTAAGAGACATCTTTGTGTGAGAATCGATCTTGGCCTAGTAGGTATAATGAGTTTAATGTCGAGCGTGTAAACACGCTAATTTTGTATGGTCAGCTCTACGGGCACAGAATCATAGGGCGTGTTAAGACATTTGTGGCAGTCGTCTGGTTAAACAGATGGCATATGTAGCTACACTGTTTTCTTAGATGCAAGGAATGATCTGTGTCTTGTAAATACCGCGCAGGATATTCAAAACGCAATTTTCCGTGACCCGCATGCAGTGACTTTCCTAGGCTATGTGCCGCCCCTTGGCAGACCCCTAAAATAGCGCACATTTTGATTCATTCCTTCCCA
This sequence comes from Himalopsyche anomala, assembly GCA_031772345.1. NCBI lineage: Eukaryota > Metazoa > Arthropoda > Insecta > Trichoptera > Rhyacophilidae > Himalopsyche > Himalopsyche anomala. The sequence goes on from CM062839.1 coordinate 20,592,563, forward strand.
TTATTCTAGGAATAAATATACACAAATAGAATTTCGAATCCTCTACTCACTTACGTACATACTGAAACAAATCTTTTGTCACTTATTTAGTAGCGTAGGAAAGAGGGTGCGGGAAGGGTGGCACATTTTTGGGGGTGGCAGTTTCAAAAAAATATAAAAAATATTTTTCGAGAAATTGTATTCATAAATAAAAAAAATTAAGCCACCTGTAGTAAAAATTTCTAGTTCATAGATTTGAAAACAAAATTAGAAAATATTTTGGGGGTGGCAAATTCAAGGACCGCCCCGGGCGGCAAGACCCCTTCCTACACCACTGCACTTATTCCGTTTTGCTTTCAGGTGATTCATAATATGTACCTTCTTGACAAAGATAAATTTGATCCAGAAGGCCACATTATTGTTCAATAATTATGAAAAAATAGCCATTACCTTAACTACGTGTCATAAAGTAATGTAAATTTTAAATGCACTTAAATTGTATAAGTATCGAATCTTGATTTGTTATTTTGTTAATCAAAGACATCATACTTATTCTAAATCAAATTCGTGTCAAAAATATTTAGTCATTTAAAAAATCTGTGATCATTTGCCGCTCCCTGAAGCTTGCCGTTTCTAGGCAACTGCCTACTCGCCTGTGCCCTCAGGACGTCCCTGCCCGCATGTAAAGTGTTTTAATAACATGCCTACTAAAGTAAAAAATAAATAAATATTTTTATAAGCGCCTTGTCGTCGTACTTAATTTTACTACCGTACGGTATGTTACCAATGTCATGTACGTCAAATTGTTAAAAATCGATAATATCCGTATGCTAATACTAGGCAGCAGTGATAATTAGCTGTGTTTATAAATATACCTCAGTAAAATATAAAACAAGAATTGATATAACTTTGATATTGTGTAATGTTTCAACAGTAAAAAAAGTACAATGCAAATTTTTATATTTTTTGTCATTGTGTCTATTGGGGAAGTTCTATGTGAGTCAATTTGGATTTGGTTTGTGAAGTTTTGTTTCTTCTTTCATTCTATATGTGGATCATATCCCTGCCACACGGCACCCTTGTGATTCCCTGTCTTCTGGGAACGTGAACGTTCCGGTTCCGTAGTGTCTCAATCCTTAGTTTCCAGAACACCAAAATTGCACCGATTGAAAGAAAGGGCAAGTAGGATTGAGACACTACGGTGGCATCCGCAGCAGGTAACTCAACCAGTTATTGCACAGTATGTGAGAGGGCACTGGAACGTGCCCTAGTCTTTGAGCTCATTACGAAATCAAACAACCTCAACCCTATTATCTGATGCAAGTATCTACTCTCGAAGCTCAGTCCACAGTTTTTTTTTAGCTTTCATCAGGTGCTATGATTTGCTACTGTAAAGCAGCACTGGTCGAATGCACTACACGAATGGTAATTGTTTTTATGGGCTATAGATAAAAAGTTTGAAAGTAGTAATGCTATATGTTAGTATTAATATTATTTTTCCATTATAATATAATTTACATTGTTTTGTGAAATTAAACTGTCATGTTTTAGCCACATGCTTACTTACTAGTACAAAATTTACTTGTCAGAACATTATTTTTATAAATTTAACACTTAACATATATATATATATATAATATGTATGTATGTGGATAATGGAAAATTTCGTTATTGGTGGAACTCAAATCATTTCTTGCTTCTAAATAAATATTCAAACTTCATCGTCTGCTGAGGAAGGCTTATTCTAAGCAAATATTTGAAACTATATTTATTTTTCTTTCTCCTAGTTATTTCAAATGAGCCTACACTAAAATGCTCAGTTGAATTTATCTAAAATGCTTATTGCATTTCTAAAAAAATATTGGCTGTCCAAATACTTTTAAATAAAAATGAAAATAAGTTTTATACATAGTAGTGTCGCCTGCTGTGGTCCAGTTGGTTAGAGCTTGCTCTACCGATCACGCAGGTCTGGGTTCGATTCCCGGTAAGATCACAGTGAATTATTCAATTCAAAGTATTGATCAAAGACTGGGTGTTTGTGATGTCAATTCACATTATCTCCTCTCCTCCCATCCTTCTGATCCTTTAATAACTGGGTACAGCGATAGCGATTAGTCAACCACTAGTCCTGTTCTAACCGTATCCCTCTTTCCCTACTACTCACTTTGAAAAAAATTGAACTTGAGCGACTGAGTAACAAACAGTTCTCATAGTAAAAACTTATGTTGAGATACTTCCATCAGGAGGCCATATGCTCAACATTGGGAGTGGACATGGGTAAAAAAAGATACAAATATTATAAATATTTGATTATTCACACAATCTGTAAATAAATGACTTAAAGCTGATTTCTTTTGACGTTACTGCCTAAGCATTCTGATATACACCTGATAAAAGGACTCTATTTTGTTTTTCTATTGCTTTGTGTTTTTTGAAAACATTATGTTTATTATGAGTAAATGCAAAGATCAAGATGTTTTGGCTTCATTAATTGCTATTAGGTCAATTTGTAAAACTGCATCACCATTTTTTTAATGAAGGCACTTATCAGCTGATTCTTTTAACACGTTGGATCCCGGAGCCGTGTTTTCACGTGACAAGCTAGCCGAGTTATTAAGTATCACGTGTTTTCACGTGATACTTTAAAATAGAGGAATCATTGTGGTATCAACCAAAATTTTGTAGAGAAAAATCAGTATAATCATTATAACAGTACTCAAATTATTCTAAATCAGTCTTTTAATTATTACTTTTATTAAAAATAGTAACTGATTTTACCAACCAAAATTCAAGGATATTATTTGATGCGTCCATTTGTCCTTTTGAAGATTACATGATGATGCAGTCACCGAGTTCATTTTCAATTTTAGTTTTAAATATTCTATAAAAAAAGAATGTCAAAAAGCATTTCTAAAAATATTTTGTTACTAATAGCAGCAAGAAAAAATAAATAAACCCAATTGAATCTGCAAAGTGGGCACCAAGCAAAAAATGAAATAAGACTCGTTACATGTGCAAACATTGTAATATGGCTTTCCATAGCAGAAAATTCTAGCAATATTATCATACATAATTGAATAGTAATAGTCTTTCAAACAACCACAAAAGGTTTAATTTGATTTGACTTAGTGTTTTCAGAGTTATAGCCTTTTTAGTAAGTCATTAAGAAAAAATGCAATTCTTCAAAAATAAGCCGGGCACACGAGACAATTTTACTTGATTTGAGCCGGGGCCGAAAGTGTTAAGATCAAGTGTACAATTAACTATAAATTAACATATACATTTAGTTTAATTAAAAACTATGGTGATTTTGGTATAATTCTCAGTATGGCACTATAAATATTTTAACGGAATACTATAAATTTGTGTAAATTTGCATAAAATAGCCCACAGATAAAGTGTTAATACTACACATACGTATGTGGAATTGTCAATTATACATAATGTGACCACATGTCCCGTTTTCTCCGGGAAAGTTCCGTTTTAGGCGGCGAGTCCCGGTGTCCCCGAACACAGCTTCAATATTCCGTTTTTGAAAAGAGGAAAACTAGCAGTAGCAATTTATAAATTCTCAAAATCAAAATCCTGGCGGTAGATTCTAGACTAGTGAGTAATATGAAGGCATGCGCATACGCACGCAGTAAATAATAAATTTAAATGTAAATATTGTATTTTTTTTATGATTTCATATAATATATCTAATATGACATGAAAAAACATTACTCTCTAGTCCAGCGTTGTCCAACAGAAATTGTTTGATGGGCCAAATAAATAAAATATTACCGGTAAATGGTGGGCCGCCTAAAGAACAATTTATTAATTAATAATTACCATGATACTTTCATTATTTTAAAAACAGCCAAAAAATTATCAAAATATTTTATTTTCTTAATAATTAAGGTGACACTTGTTTTTTCATACTATTTGTTTTTTTTTATATTGACTGGTAATATATTCGCTGCACATCGCAGTTGATTGGTTAAGTTTTCATCGGCCAGCCTGTTGCAACATTTCGTTTTTACTATATCCAATTTTGAAAAGAACGACTCGCAGCGATATGTGGTCCCAAATGCAGCTGTCATGCACATTGCCAGCTTTTTTAATTTTGGAAATTTGGAATCCTCGAGGATATATATATTTCTGAACTCACGTTTATTTTCTTCAAACATGCATTTTAGCTCTATGTTTGATTGGAGGTCTAAGATTAACTCCATTTGTGACACAGCTGTCATGAAAACAATTTGATGTCATACACAAAATGCAGATATGAATTTGGCAAATTCACGGCACTGCTTTGTTTTGTTAGATTTATGAATAACAAAATGCAAAATATATTTGTAGAATGCTGTAAACTCCAATAGGGCTGCTGAAAATCTTCAACTGGACCACATGCGGCCCAGTTGCGGCCGCATGTTGGACATCGCTGCTCTAGTCAATTGTATTGTATGAATGTGTGAGATGCTTAAAACGAGGCCTAAAAGTACCAAATTTTTTTAGATCTCCCGGTTTTAGGGAAAAAAATAAATAGTCTTGTTAGTGATGACATATCCAACTCATCTCTGATAAAACATGAAGACTGCCATCTTTTTTTTAGATCACTCGTATATATTATATTATATGAGCCCCCGAGAGGTGGAGTGTGCCATGTAGTAAATTGGTAAATCTTTTCCATTGGACTTATAAGTATTATGGCGTCTTTACTTGTTGTTTTCGTGGATTGATTATTTTTGTTTTAGGGAGACAACACTTGCAATTTGTATTTACTGATCTCACTTCACATTTATGATACTTTAAGACATATATAATACAGTAAGGAATTCAACTATTTTTTTTCCTAAAATTCCACTTGGCTCACTCATTGTAAATTAAATATATTGATTATTTATTGTCTCTTCCCAAAATTTCTTTCATTCAATCTGAAAATATAGGGAATAAGGATACGGGTCTTAATAAAATTCGTATAAAATTTCATATTCAAATTGCATGAATATTGTATAACAATACATTGATAAATCTCATTGCAGCCAAACTCGATCCAATCATTCCCGAATTTGAAGATAATGGATTGGTATTAGATTGCGGAAAGCGATTTCCGACCCAATCAATTGAAAATCGTGGAAATCAAGAATATCCTTGGTTGGTCAAACTACTGTACAATTGTGAGTATACTTACGAGTCTTCACTTTTTGTGTTGATGAACTAATAAATGAGACTATTTTAACCCTTTTCATGTTGTCTATATTTTTTATCATAAACTAATAAATTAATCATAAACTCTGATCAGACTGCTGTTGATACTGTTGAAACCCATAGTATCAGCAATAGATTTTATTACAAATAAATGGTTTTTGATATTAAATTCAGAGCTGTGAAGTCGGACTCTAAAAAAACTATCAAAAAACGGAAAAACTATTTTGTATTCAAGTCGCTAGCATCAAAAGTGGTGCCACTACATGCTGCTTAAGCTAAGCAAATAATTATCAGTGAATATCCTTACTTGTTATTTTATTTCCAATCGATAATTTTTTTTCTTAGTTATGTTTGTAACAGCGCAAATTAATTTTAAATAAGCTTATGTCGAAGTTGTACTGCGTCCCGCACGCAAAAATCGGCCCGCTAATTTCCTGCGAAGTAATGTTGGGGTGCCAAAGAGACCACACATTTTTAAAGATTTTTATAAAACATTAAAATAATAAAATACGAAATATTGAATAAACTTTTTTCTGGATTATAAATTTACACCTACATACCTCCTTTTTCGTATTAACATACGGGTTGTCGGCTGTGCAGCCCATAAGGATTATTAAATGTTCTGTTGTGGTCTGCTGCAAAAACTCATCGCTGTAATAAAGTACTCTTCAGTGTATGGGAATTCTTGCTCTTCTTGCGGTAACTACAATAACTCGGTGAAAATTCTATCAACAAATGTTGTCGATTGAAATAGATTGAATCAAAACTAAATGTGATGTGATGTTTACGACCTTTGAAAAATTCATGAAAGTGCTAATTCGCAAATTTGAACCGGCAGACATAACAAATAGGACGATCGCTGAAGATCGTAGACTGTTTGGCTAGAGGATTGGCATTGTGAGTGTTAAGTAAAACGGCTGTAGCATTTGCAACATTTTAGTGAGCCGAGTTTTATTGAAAACATTATTTCAGATCCCAAGATCACCCGTTGCGGAGGAGTCTTGATTGCAGAAGAATGGGTGCTCAGTTCTTCATTTTGTATCAGGAGTGATCTACTGTGAGTAAATCAAATGTTTATGACGTACTGCTACGATCATGTAATATCGTTGATTTTTGTTTTAAGACAAGATGCTCTGCCGCAAGACTGTCAGATTATACAGAACGAGTTTGTAAGTTTCACATTGGGAGCGAACACGGTTGAATAAAAATACTGTTATCACATCAGTTCAATAGAAGTTCTACAAAAATTTGTTGAATATTTGTATATATTTTACAGGCAAGCGGTTATGGTAGGTGAATACGACACGAGCGATGATTGGGATTGCTTAAAAATAGAATTTAATGACATCCCGCAGCGGATTCTCATTTCAAAAAAAGTTTTTAACCATCACTATGATGTAGGTCTAATCAATCTCAACAACGGGGTTAGAACTAACGGTGAGTAGTGCTTGTCATAAAATATTGTATTTAAGTTGTCTTAATGCTTAAGAGTTAGGTTTAATCATTATTGAAATTCACAATTGTGGAAGATTAACATTGTCATCATATCAGTACGGATTGCCTTGTCATGTATATATTGAATGAAATTAACTCCTAACCTATCTGTTTGATCAGTGATGCACAACCAACTTAACCCTTTGAACTCACTAATTTTTTTCAAAAGTGTTCCAGCAACTCCAAGCCTTTTTAGCGATTTTTTTTTATTAAATGTGTTATAGCTAAAAATATACATATAATAATTAAATAAAAAATGGGTTTAAGAATTTGTTTATGTTTATTATATATTTAGGCTACAAATTAATCTTTAAATTTTGATAAAGTATGGTATTTTTTGAAACAATCTCCCGGGTGAAGGCCAGGTTTTCTTTCGCACGTATCACAAAAGTAAGTGGTTTCATGCATTCCTCCGGGAATTTTACGGTTAGAACATACCGTACAGTCTTTATGCTTGTTGGGATTATTATATATTAAATGGCCAGTACCATATAAGTTTCTTAAAAATTGATAAAACACACGCAATGTTGACCGGAACAATGCGAAACGCAAACTATTGTATCCAGCGGTGTTTTATACCTGCACCCACCAAACATGTGACCCTTGGCAAGTGTTTTATTACGTAATTCTGAGTTGCAAATAAATTGCATTAGTCATAAAATGAGAAATGTATGTTTCCTCTCTCAAACCGGTTCCTGCGGCGACCCAGCGCCAACAATTCGCCGGAATAACGGCGAGCGTAAAAAATGTCGATGTAGCCTCGACGCGGGAGTTGCCGGTAAAAAACCAATGTCGATGTTACCTCGACATATGAGTTCAAAGGGTTAACAGTAAGGCCAATTTATTAATTTTCCAATTGTTCACACAGAGGCTAAAAGTTTTTCATACTATAATAATACAATCTCTCCTTAGTCTAAGCCAGTGGTCGGCAAACTCATTAGTCAACTTAGCCAAATATTAACTACACAACGATTGAAATTTCTTTTGAGAGTAAAATTTTTAAAAATTAAACTATATGGGTAGGTACATTGTTATTAACCCTCCAAGGACGAGCGTGACCATATGGTCACAGTAAACACCGTTGTCTATTGATCCCACTATTCATCCTTTTTTTACCTGAATATAGTTGCTTTCACTTATATTTGGTTAAGAAGGGTACAGACTTCAGTTAGTCATCAGCCGCAGGGACAGAAACGGCCACGGCACATGCGATTTTTTGAATTTCCGTTTTTTTAATGGACTTTTTGAAACTGTTAGCTATTTTTTTATCAAAACATCAAATTATTTACAGTTCTTTTGATAATATATTTGTATTGAAATTATGTTGATCTAAAGAGGTCAAATTGTAAATATTTTTAAAAATTTCACGTTTAGCTATATTTCAACCCCGAATGTTTGCATGCCCATACGGTCACGCTCGTCCTTACTACTGTCCGTACACAATATTACACGGTAATAAAAGGATGAGCATGGCCATATAGTCATGCGGAGTTTCTAAGCAACAACTTTACGTTGTTTTTTTTTTTAAATTTTGTTAGGAATAAATTTATCCGTGACTTCAATATGGTTTAAAAAATATTTTTTTTATCGAAAAAAAGCTCTCGTCTCTGGAGGGTTAACTTGATTAGGGTACTTCTAAGCCGGCTTTTGCTAAAAACTTCCTCAATATGATTGAGGTACGTTCGCTGAGATCACCTCTTCCAACTCATAGTTTTAAGACCGAAAACCTTCTTCAGCGCGTGGAGCACGAAGTTTCAATCACACCATATGTGGATTGAAACCACACCATTGTGTGGAAGAGCAACACTCAAGGGGCCAGAGAAGAGTTTGCCGATCACTGTTCAGACATTCATAGTTTAAAAAAAAAATGAATAACTGCTTACCAGATACTTTGGCATTATGTACTTATAATATTATAATTTAATGGATCGTTGTACATATAATAAAATTGTCTGAAATGAAAAATATTTGTTGAACCACTCTTTTTTGTAAATATATTCTGTTTTTAGAAAACATACGGCAAATAATCAAAATTTATTTGATTGTGTGTATATTTTATATTTTTAACTCGTTACACGTTATTATTATTTATTTTTTAAATCAATGTCCGCTTCTAATGTGGAACATATGGTCTCCTAATGGAGGTTTCTCAACAGAGAGCTGAGAATTTTTTTTCGAGAGCTGTTTGTCACTCAATGGTCCAATGGTTTGCATTGCAATTTAGCCACTCGGTTACATCTTCTTCGTCATATTCAGCATGTATTGAAATTTGTGATATTGCTTGCGCAGTGTCTTCTATATCACTTTCTACTGTGTTACTGAAATTTACTAATGGTCTTTTCAAAATTTCGTTCCATGACAAACCTCGAAGTTGACACACCTAAAGAGTTCCAACTCTCTGCAACCATCTAGCAACAATCTTTTAAATTGTGAAAGCTGACAACTGTTTCTTCATTATTTTCGTCTGCTAGCAATAATCGTCGTAGCATATGTTTTCTATATAAGCGTTTAAATTTTTCTTAAAGACCCTGATCTATTGGTTGTATGACTTGGCATTTGGCGGAAAGAATTTTACCCTTTCATCATTTGGTTTTTAAAAATTCTAAAGATGGTTGTGATTCTTCTTTTATCTATGAAGTTTTAATATTTTTTCACTTTTTCTGATGATCATATTCAACCGGAAGATTTCTGATATTTTTTAAACATCTGGTCGTCTTTGGTTTCCCAATGACAAACAATGGGAGTCTGTGTCTGCCTGCTGCATTGGCACACACCATTATGGTGACAAATCAGAAAAATTGTATAAAAAATATTTGCATATTTCTAACAATCCGTATAATTCTAATGTATTGTTGCAGCATATGTGAATTCAATCTGCTTACCGTACATGGATGATTTCCTGTATCCCGGAGTGATCGGCAGAGTGGGAGGATGGAGTCATTTGGACAGATACAAGCAATTATACAATGATCAATTGAAATTGACAGATGTGATTGTTATGAACAACACAGAATGTGAACAAATTTTAAATATTACAATACCTCCCTACAAATTTTGTGCTCGATCAATAGAAAGGCAATTGCCATGTGTGGCCATGCCTGGAGGACCATTTATGGAGGTAAGATACTTGTGAATATATACTATTTTAAGTCATACACAATCTAGGAGCAAGTTTAATAACAATATTACAGTGTACTTTCGCTTTTAAGAGACAGCCAAAAATATACATAGGGAAAATTGTAAAATTTATAAAAATCATATTTTTAAGTTGCTTATTTAAATTATTTCAGTGTAGTATTAAATTTAGAATATTTTAGATATACATTACATATTTATTAAGTTACAATTACAATTTTGGGAATTAAAACCCATGGAATAAAGACCAGGGGGCGAGGGCACCGAAATGACTCCAATGTCAATAGCCTCTCCTTTCAACAGCAAGAAAGTTGCATCGCAAACCTGTCCAACAGAAGCAATTCAAGTTTTAAAAGGTCTCCGCAATGGCAATCAAGAGCTGCATTACCTTTTTTTGTTGAATCTATGTTCCCAGTGTAAAGTATATGGCCTCTCAATGGAGGTATCTCAACAGAAGTTTTTCTATGATAACTGTTGTTATTTAGTCGATCAACCAATCTTTTTTTCGAAGAGAGTAAGAAAAGAAAGGACAAAGCTAGGACTGGACTAGCGGTAAACTAACTGCTTTCACTATGCCCTGGTATTCATCTCACAGTCATGAGCACAATCACTCCCACACTGTTTACAACAGCGCAGGTAGGCTAAAGTGGCCAACACCATGGTTTCTCAACCTTTTGTGTGACCAACGTGGTCCCCTCACCCATACTAATTAGCTTTTCAAGACGCGGGGAAAGAAGAAGCTCGGCCCTGGGTATGATACTATTAAATTGGAGTTCAAAATCTCGAATCCCAATTTATACTCGATTTTATGTTGAATTTTCAATCCCGAAATCCTGGGATCACAAAAGGGGTCCGAGATTGGATGCCCTAGGCGTCACTCCAAGATTTCAGCACTATTCATTCATTAATCTCTAGTTTTGAGAGGTGTCTCGCACACATGTGCAGAAATCCACGAGCCGGCCCAGCTCGTACCCAGTACCACACACTCGCTATTCGTGTTTAATAGTGAAAAGTGAAATTCCTCAAAACTTGGCTGCATGTTCCTGGGATTTAGAGTTTTACAATTTTTTCGAGATCTAATCTTAACAGATTCTCGGCATGAAGACTGTTTTTTTAAGCTTCATCGCTTAAAATTTTAATTTTAAATACAAAATGCCGAAAAACCTATTATGATATAAAGTTCATCTTCTGCTGTATCATAGGGTGGCCATGACCCCTGGTTGAAAAACGTGTGCTAACACAATGAACAGCCAGTTATCTTATTTGACTGATTTTGATTGTTTCAACTTAACACTCACATATTGCCGAGTCCTATGGCGCAGGACTTACCAGTGTGGGCTTCCGTGCCGGATCTCACGTGTTCGAGTCCCAGTATGTACAGCATTTTATCGATTTCTGTTCAACGGCATGTGTGTTTGTGATGTCTAAAACTTCCCTTCCACCCTTTCCAATCTTTCAATAACTGGGCGTAGCGAGAGCAATTAATTAACTACTAAGTCTGTCCTAGCCTTATCCTTCTATCCTTGAAAATTGCATTGAAAATATTGAAAATTGAGCGACTGCTTAACAAACAGTTCTAGTAGAAAAACTTCTCACCTCCATTAGAAAGCCGTATGCTTCACATTGGTAGCGGACATGGATAAAAATTTATGGCAGATTTTTTGTTTTTTTAACGGTTATTGGTTCTTGAGCACCAAAAAGAAAAAAACGCTTCCACTAGGACGATTTCTTTCAAAACAGTATTAAAACACATATTTTACACCTCACGAACAGCTCCTAAAAGAATAAATGACTGCTCTGTACAATGGTCAGACTGTAGCATATTTTTTCTTTGTATTGCAGTACTGGGAAAATGAGGATGACAGCCGATACTACTTGTCGGGGATATTGTTGAGAGAGGTTAACGAATGCAATACAAAGTATCCAATGATTTTCCTCGATATCAGATACGTACGAGATTGGGCTAATAATATTATACGGCCTCCTACATATGGAGGTTAAGCTTACAATTTTTTTTAAATACATAAACACTTCTTATGAATTACAAACAATAATAACTGATAGGAACCCTCAAAACATTAAAAGAGATGATGAGCATCAATTAAATACCTCGTGTCTTCCACCAATTTCTATTTTTTTAATATTGTCAGATATGTATACTACACACATCTATCAGTGATTTTTTGCAGTCACATTATTTTTATCGATTGTTACAAATGCACAAAAGATTTTTTTAAAAAGGTCAATATTTGTAAACGTAGACATATAATATTGAACGTAAAATTTCATTTCGGGTCGATTCTCTTCCTGGGACCTACATTAGTTGAGCGTCACAAGTCCACAGATGAAACGAAATAAGATCTAACCCCGAATTTATAGTAAAAGCTTCTAGAAAATTATTAAAAAGTAAGAATAAATTACTTTATGCGTTTTAAAATTGAAAAAAAATATACTTCTTGTTAATTTCTTCTTAATCTTCTAAATCTTTTTTGTAGCAACAGTACAAATAATTAAAATATTTGAAAAAACCTAATTCAGTTCAAAATAACTCATCCCTCAAAGGCTTAAGAATTAATGTGTGCTATGCAAACCCTTGCTCTTCAACTAACCTTCAATATCACCGGAGATTACCGTTTATATATCGACTGTGAAGGCACAAAAAAACGTGTTTCGATGATTTTGGCCCAAAGGCAATTTATAAAATATACACAACCTCGAAGTGAACGGAAACTTGTAAACTGGTGTTTAATTGACTTAATCTAATATTTATTCAATAAATTGTCTGATAAAATCCTTTTTTTAAGTCCTTTTTCCTGATTACAGTTTTCACAGGCCCTTCTCTTTTCAAACTTAAAAAATAAATTAAGGTACTAAACTTTCGTAACTCATTTTTCAATCTGGCTAGACATAGCCAGTTATGTAAAAATTACTTCAATTGGTACAAAAAAAATACAAGAACTTATAGACATAAAACTTTTAGATAGAAAAATATTTATACTTAATATTCGTATGTATGTATGACATGTGCTACGGATGCCTCAAGAAAGGCTGAATTCTGCTTGTCTCTTTTAATAACCGGATGGATCCCGCTGTCGTGGAAGGCGATAGATGACCATCCATAGTATGTACTCAGCGGAGCTATGGGACACTGGGATGACATGGGAGGAAGCAAGAAGATTGAGAGTCTTAGAAGAACCATGTGTTGGCCATATGCTCCGACTAAGGAGCGGATATGGTTGAAAAAAAAGTATTTTTTTAGAAGTAAACTAATATGGTCAAAATATATTTTTATTGCACCAGTTTTTAAGTGATTAGTAGTGCATATTAATTAAATTTAATATGAAATCAAACTAATTTTAGTGCTATATTTTGTTTCCTTCTCTTACATTAAAAATACCTTTTTTTAATTCAGTATTAGATATTATTTTCAAGTTTATACGCTTTGCATATCGAAAATCTTATTAAAATGTTTACCAAAGAATCTTCGGCTATTTTTCTGGTACACAATGCATTTATTTTCTCAGCAAATAAAATAATAATTACTGATTTTATTATTGTAAATCATTTTGATCATTGATCATGGTTGAGTGACAACTTAAAGTATTTTGTGATCTGGGTCTCAATGCTTCAACCGTTTAACGGAACCGGCGTGATGAATCAAGTTGAATATAATGTTTTTTTCTTATAACAGATGCTGGTAAGCCACCGAATTATTCAATCGGATTGGATCCGACATCTTTGAATTATTTCGATTTAATCGACGAGTGCGGTCTTTCATCGGGTGGAACGCCGGTGTCCATTCAATCAACAGCGGCAGGAATAGGGGAACATCCGTGGATTGCCAGACTAGTTTACAATAGTAAGTAATTAATGATTTTGAATTCGCTACACTTCGCCAGACTAGTTTACGTTTTTTCAGCGGACAGATTAAAAATGAACAAAAGAGGGAAATAAAAAGACAATGGTACGTCCAAATCACAAAATAAAATATTCTATTACATGACATACTACACAGAGAGAAACTTAGAATGATCACTGTCCGTGAACATAATTAATTCCAAAACATCTCGCAAATCCTAATAAAAATTGTTGTTCAAACTGATGATTTGAGACATGCACTTAATTCATCAGCAGCTGTTGATTGTGGTGTAACTGGTAGAGTTTGTCGAAAATCACCAGAAAATAAAATAAATGCACTACCGAAGACCTGTTCATTTCCTGTCGCTTTTAATGTACAGTGAAGAGCTTCCAAAGCCTTTTTGTGTGTCATAGTACATGCGTCCGATTTAATGAGTTGACATGATTGAAGTACTTCACCCATAACGGATTTTTTTTGTTGATATTGCATGTTGGTGTCTCGGTGATTTGCATATTCAAAGGCAATATCAGCGCTGTTTGACCACCATCCAAAAGAGTTGCTGCAATTGCAGATGAAGCGATTGCCAATGCTATATTGCTTCGCGATCGTATAGTTGCCAAAATAAGTGAAATGAGAAAAGTTTTGCCTGTGTCTCCGGGCGCATCTAGAAAATACAATCCAACACTTCGGCTTGTGATTGATTGCATAATAATTCTATACGCTATGCGTTGTTCTGGAACCAATTTCAGAAGATATGTTTAAGCAAATGTACCCAATTTGTCAACATCAAATTGTGTTTCTCGTTGCAAATCACAATCAAAAAGGTTGTTTGCAGATCGATTCGGCTTGAGCAGTGCGAGCTCAAACGGTTTCCAAACTTGCTTCCCATTGCTCGTCTGTTTCTGAAGCTCGTGGACTTATAGCTTGTCGTCTGGGCGGCATAATTGTTTGACAGTGACTGAATTTTTTTTAGTGATTATGATGTCATCATATTGCATTGCTATTGGTGCAAAGTGGGGTTGTTTACAACAAATCGTCCTATAGGCGAGCGATACTACCACTACTTAACCTAACCTTACCAAAATGATACAAAAATCTGACCCTATAATATTTTTATTCTGACCAAAAATTGATTTAAATTGTTCTCATAACAAATCTCTGTTATAGTACCATTCTCTTCCTCACCATTTCTCCAGAAGATTCTTAATGCCTTCGATATCTTACCAAGGTAATCAGCATTGTACTCGCCATCGCCAGCTTCTAATTAACAGCAGCATTAAGTGCTTTCAAATAATTTCAAAACGAGTCCCTTAAGAGGAGGTGACCGCGCATCGGTTGCCATGCACATTAGTGTGTTGTTTCTCATAACTACTAAAATCTTTTTTTCAGCTACAGTATCCATTTATCCGAGCGATGAACCGGTTTCTTTATGTGGGGGCGCGTTAATTACTACTACCTACGTCTTGACTGCTAAGCATTGCATCAAACCAGAATTGTAAGTATTCTCCCAGAATATAATATACATACTATCAGTGCTTTTTTTACCTTGCAACACGGTGAAACAGCGTTCCCGCATCTTTTTTCTTGGGATTTTTAATGTTCAAATCAATTCAGAGGAGGACGAAGCTTCCGTGACAGATCTCACAGATTCGAGTCCCAGTACAAACAGTATTTTCTTCCATCGATTTCTGTTCAAAGGCATAGGTGTCTGTAATATCTGAAAGAATTCCTCCCACCCTTCCAATCCCAAAATAAATGGGGCAAAGCGAGAGTGATGAATTGACCACTACTATCTAGTACTACTAGTACTGTTCTTCTCTCCTTACTCTCTCTAAAAAAAAGATAGAGGCTGAGCGACTGGTCGATCGCGTGTAACTATTTAGTCGCCCGTTTGTCGATATGGACACATCTCGGAAGTTTTTAGTTTATACGTATTTGCAATAACATTGTTTTGATTAATAATAAAAAAACAAAAGAACATATTGATTTATTGATAAACTAATTGGTTTGTAAGAAAAAAAAATATTTTCCATTATTAGAATAACTTGATATTGAATAGGTATTGGTATTAACCAGTTGAGAATTTATTAGCAAATCCGTAAATTTATAGGATCTTGAATTTTTGGATATGGAAATTCTTGGGCAAATCGGCAAATTCCTGGGTTTTGAAATTGGAAATGAAATAGTTTGAAAAATTCCATATCAATCTCTCAGTTCATTGTAATTCATTTTGAGCTGTAATGAATCAAAAGGATTCGCCGTCATACAAACTGTACGATTGTACATAATTCTTACTAATTTTTCGTTTTTTTTTCAGAATGGCCCTAATACTCGGTGACTATAACTTGACCTCGATGGCCTACTGCTATGGGGATGTCTGCGCTGATCCTCCTCAAAAAGTCCTAATAAGCCGATACATCAAACACCCAACCTATGATGTAGCCATTGTTGTTTTAAAAAAACCAGTCAAATTTACATGTGAGAGATTCAGTTCAATAATTGTCTATAGTAGGGGTTGACTGCAATACCAGTTGTCAAATAAATCGATACCGGTATTTTGGAATATCATATATCATTATATCAAAATATAGATACCAACACTAAGTAAACAATAAGTAAATGAAAATTAGAACAGTAAATGAAATACGACCAAATGGAATTGTATGAATTCGATAATAGGTAATTCTTTTGCATGAAAAATGCATTTTTCATTGCATGGCACAAAAAACATTACATATCTTACTAGATATGTAATTTTTTTTGCTGCTACTGCTAACTGCTACTGAAGGGAAATATTTAAATACTTACCATCTTTAACAGACACTAGTTGTAAATTATTCACCGTACTTTCATTTAGGTGAACAATTCAATGTAACGTGTTGTCTAAATCAATGACTTAGTTAATGAATTCGAACTTTTTTTAAATTTATTGGATGACTCTTTCTAAAAATATTAGATGTTTTTATAGTGTGTAGAACTTTGATAGAACCAAATATCAATTTATGTTTTAGTTTGATGAGCAAAATCATAGCATATTTTCATTGGGATTCATCGTACCTTATGTTGGTAATTAATTTGTAATTGGTACTCTGGTCGATGTTTGTATTTTACCCCCTCCCTGATCCAGTATAAAAGAACAAAGCCCTGACATAAATTTGGTAATTTATAACTTATAAAGAATTAGAATAAATTTTTAGTTTATTAGTAAACCTTGCCATGCTCGGTCTGATGATGCTTCTCAAAGAGGCGAAACACGTGTCACATTTTGTAACATAAATCTAATAACAAAGTTATCAAGGTTAATTTTATATTAATAATGAACTTCTACAAAGTTACCACCGAATCCATTGAAAATTTTAAGCTGTCAATTTTTTGCATGTACAACATTATAATATTTTTAGAGAAAAATTGCCACACTCAGTGTTTTGCCCGTAATATAATATTATATATAACTTTTTTTGCTCAACTTCTAATACTATTTAATTTTTTTAAGTTGTTGTTTGACCTATTCTTTACGTTAGTATTGTTTACTTTATTTGACTTCTATTGTTGTCTACTTTTCAGTGTACATTCGACCTATCTGCTTACCCTGGAATAACACTGATCTAGTGTCAAACACTGGCATCAGTCTGGTGGCCGGTTGGGAAGCGAGGGAAGACTTAATGAGCCGCAAGGAGTATACGAATCTACATACTCATCTGATGACACACACTAATAAACAGCTTTGTCAAAAACAGCTCAAGTTGACTCTTAAAAGGGAGCAGTTCTGTACTGGCGGCCACTTCAATCAGGGGATATGTAAAGGCGTAGACGGAGGACCACTGATAAAGGTGCTTAGGTGTTTCATGCTTATTTATCAGTTTGTGATTGTGATCAGTGTGACAGATTACCCCATAAGTGCAAGAAGCGCGCGCTTAGGGCCTCCAAATCTTGGGGGCCTCAAAGATAGCATCACTCCATTAGGAGTCCATATGCTTCACATTGTGAATGTGGCAAAATATGTTTAGCCGAAACCTCTTATTTTATTCATGTCTGCTCCCAATGTGGTCCATACGGACTGTTAATGGAACATTTGAAAAGAAATGGTTTCTACAAAAAACTTTCTTAGTCAACTTTTTCTTTAGAAAGAGTAAAAAAAGAGGGATGTAATGAGGAAACCACTGGTACCGATATAGCTACAGATATAGATTAGATAAAGGCATAAAAAATACAGTTATTGGTGGTCCACGGATTTGTCAAAGTAACGTCATTGAAACCAATAGTATACTAAATTATATCAAACAAGCAGCTGCAAATATACCATTTATAATTTTTTTTAAATCAAACAAGACAGTAAAGTTATCATTCGATACCTTTGAGGGCATTTTTCTGTATGGTTTTGCACTGTTTAAAAAAAACATTTTAGTGGTACATGGGATTCAAGATTGGTCCGTGAGATGAGAAAGCTTAAGATAAAATCAATTAAGTCATGCTGGGCTGGGATCGGATGGATGGGAGGGATTTTTAGACATCACAGAGACATTCATGTGAGCACCACAGACTGAAGCCAACGACGTTGACCACTCGACCACAGATCTGACTATGTTGGCTTTCGTTAACTAATATGTCGCAAATTTTATGAATATTTTATAATTATTAATTTGTTTTATAGTATAAGATGATAAATGGCGTCCGGAAGTACTTTGTCACTGGAATTTCATCTATCGGAGACATTTGCAAAGGACACGATCCCGTAGGCTTTGTGAACACTTCTAGTTTATTAAGATGGTTCTTCAATGTCATGGAACCTGCCAAAGTGAAACCGAAAACTCTTTTTGAACATTATTTCTATTAATTAACTATAATTATAAAATAACAGTTATTATTATATATCTCGCTTATAGTTTATACTGCTGTAGCTCTATCTTTAAAACCACCTATAATGAATGTGTTTATTAAAAATAATAATTTTACAACAGAAAACGTGTTTCATTGTTTCAGATAAAATTATTCATAACTTCGGTATAAAATTAAAAAATAATAGAACTGCAGCATGGAAAATTAAATGAAAAACTAATGAAAATAAAACTGATTTTGAATTGTTCATGAATCACCACATGGCTACTTTCCGTCCTGGACATACCTCAATGGTGCGAGTCGATATTTATATTGTAATATGCACACATATGCATTATTTAGCCATGATTGTAATCAGTCACTAGATTGTCCTTGTAAAGTTAAATCTATTGCTGAAGTCTCAATCATTAATGTAATTTGATTACGATAACAATGAAATGTTTATTTTTGGTAGCAAATCGATCGGGCTTAAGCTTTCTTTTACCCACAGAAATTTTACTTATGGTGATAAAATTTGAATAATTTTTATAGTATGCAACAATAGACGAAAAAAACCACTTAATTTGTCGTTGGAATCTCATCTTTTGAAGGGGGAGTCTGCGAAGGGTACAG